>CAXKVY010001326.1:0-18760 GCA_964058915.1 Tetropium fuscum | reverse complement strand
ACACACATAATCAACACATACATAGAAACATTCATAATACCATCATTCATACACAGGCTTAACCAACACTCTAACACAACGACACACACAGCAATTACACCCAAATTCACACACCCACCAAAATTATCTTCATTGACATGCGTCTATGCCTCCTAGTCCAACCCCTAGTGTTAGGGGTTAGACATAAAACTAATATAATTATGAAAAAGCAAAATATAAGACAAAGAAAAACAGAACAAAAAGCTAATAAAATGCAAAAATAACGCTTAAAGCATGAAAAATAGCATTAAAAACAGACAAAAATAATAAACAAATAAGAAAGGTATAACGAGAAAAATAATAAGAAAATAAAATATAAGGCTAACATAAAAGACCCACACACTAACTTAGGATAAGAAATATTTGTAACCAACTCTTTTAAAGCCTCAGCTTTTGTATAACATAATATATAACACAACTAACAAAAATAAACTAACACCTGCAAAATCCTGCCCAAAATACTAACCGACAAGTCAAGAACAAAGAGGAACAAAAACTACAAATAACCGGCTAAAGTATTTCGAAAGAAATAGGAGCCATTGCATTCAGCAAATCCACGTACGGATGCACTCAACTTCGATCGCAGCAGCAGCACGCAGGAAATCAAAAGGCGAGTCTTCTAATGCATCGTCGTCTTCTCCTGTATCTACGTCTTCTTCTTTCGATTTCAATAGCGCGTGTTTCATTTCCTCTGAAAAACTCGACGGGGAGGAATATATTCGCACTCAAAGAAAGGTTGGCAAAAAGGATTACGTTGTTATCGTGAACAAGCCAATTGTTAAAGATACGCTAATGCATTTCATAGAGAATATTCTTTTTCGAAAGCCATCGTCGAATGAATCCGAAACATCACGGACCTCAGCGCTGTCGGTCCGATAGATACCATAAATCATGCTACGTGAAAATTTATTACCTCAGCACCGGGAAAAAAAGGCGCAACTCCACTTGGAATAAAATTGACGAAGCCATCGAAGAGATTACGGAATATTTAACAGAAAATCGTGACGAATGCCAATTTACTTTGGAGGAATGGATTGCTCAAATTAAAGGCGACCACGTGCCTTGTACCAGATCCATAAAGAAACGTTTAATAGACATTTGTGAAGACGATATTTTACGCCTAGGACTAAAAAAATGCGCCTTTGACTCTACCTCAGTGGTGGCGTGGAGAAGTGTCCACATGAAATGTACATTACAAATCTTATGTAGTAGTGAATATAATATGCATATTCAAGAATGAAAAGCGTCACCAAATATGTTTTCAAGTAAAAAGAAAAACTAAATGCGCTGCGATTGTTTTCTCTCCTATTACTCCATCTGGAAATGTCCATAATCATCTGGAAATGTCCATAATGATTGTTCCACAATTTCCACGTACACTAACACATTAAATATGATGAATGATATACATATAATATTTAAAAACATGTTGCAAATGAGTTTATAGTTGCAAAAAAAATGTCTGGTCCGAAAATGTTTGCCCCGTCCCGCGCATGATAACCCTTTCGGATACGACAAAAGTCATAAGGGACGAAGTTGTAACGCTCGTCGCGCCCTCTTCAAAGGACCTCGACTTTAGTCATATGTTAAAAGGAAGCCGAGATATTTAAAACACAATTTTTACCCTTTCTCCCCCCTCCCCCACCCACGCTGGGCATAAAAAATATAGAAAAGTGTGAATTTTTTGGATTTGTTTGTTGTTAGGGGGTATTTAGAAATGCACGCAAAAAATCAGCAAGGTAGGTTATGTCATAATACCATAGGGAAAATCTCCCTCTCTACTGTACTAATACATAGGTACATACTCAATATGCATGGAGTTTTTCTCTAATTGAATTCCGTAAGATTATTGATAATATTAAATACCTCCACTTGCACTCATCTATATCACCATATTATATATTATACGTCCACACAAATAATTTACGAAATATATTGGAATGATAGTTGAAAATCTACAACCAGTTCAGTCAACGAATGGCTCAAAAAGGGGTGTAGAGTGCGCGAGGGACCTAAGCGATTCCTTAATAAACTTTCAGGATAGTTTGGGAGTGAACATACTGACGTCTAGAGAGAGACTGTTGGGTTTTTCGTTTATATGTCGAAAACGGTGCATCGTAGGGAAAATTTATCTTATACGAAACGAAAGCTATTGAAATTGTCTCCAACCTTTTTATAACAAGACGTTTTTTTGAATTCGCAACGGTTTTCGCGCAACACGCAACGAAAAAGTAAAAATTTTCGAAAATAAGATTTTTAGATCATATTTTTCATCAAACATTCCTTTCCATATAGCACATAATGTTTCACGAACATTTTTTTTATCCATAGCGGATGGTTTTCGATCAAAACTTTTAAGTAAATTTATGTTCAAAAATGTTTTAAAAATATTTTTTGTCGTATGTGAAAAATAAATATTTTCAAGAATGTTTTCAGGACGTCCTAAAAATAACCAATTTACTCAATATATTAATATATTTCGAAGATCCCTAGGTAGGTGGGTTTTTAAGTGAAAAAATATATTGGCTAAAACATCACGTCATCACGTTACTTGGAGTCTCGGAGCCAAAGTGAAATAAGGCCACCAATGATGCTGACAACATTATCGTGAAGACTGGCGTGGAACAATCTACTCACAGTTCTGTGGCTGTCGTTGGTGAGGATGTGGACCTCGCTGTTCTTTTGATAGCATCCACTCCTCCCATCCAAGACATCCTGCCGCTGAAACCCGGTCAATGGAAAATCAAAACAATGGCACTGCCCACACAAGAGATGCAGCAGCATGATTTTGAACACATCCTGTTCTTACATTCATTTATCGGCTGCGACACAACATCTGTAACTTTTAGGAGAAGCAGGTTGGGCTTCTAAAATAATATTTGAAATCAGAAATCATCAAGGAAGCGGCAGTGATCTTTGCTGCTGCACCAAGGATTATCGTAGTGGCAAATGTGGATGCCGGAAAGAAATGCTGACCTGTTCTGGATTGCCACCAGAATTACCTCAACGGCGTGTCTATTTACGATGAGGACGACGATGTAGACGACACATACGGGCACAGAGGGGGCTCAGCAAGAACCACTGAACCACTGAAGATGAGGATGCCATTGACGAGGAACCCTTACCAGTCACTCATGGCCAAAGAGGATGAAAACGTGAAGCCAGAGAAATTTGAGAGTTTGATATTGAAGTTATTAATAGTAAGAACAATGAGAATTATTGTGACTTTTTTTTATCATCTTTCAAATATAGAGTGTTAGGCGCTTCGTTGGACAAACGGGGAAGAGAAATAGGTGGGACCGTCTGCTACTTACTCAGCCCCAATAATTAGTTTTTGGCCTTATGGTTTTGGAGAAAATAATTTTACCATTTCTAGAGAAAATACCGAAATTCATTCCATATGTTATTTTATTCTTATCTTGACTGTCAGTGTGTTCTCCTAAAATTGATATTTGATGCGGATAATTACTAGAAGAAAAATTACGGTCACCCAAAGTGTCTTAAAGATACGAAAAACCATAAGCCCAACAACGAATTATTAGGGCTGAGTATGTGGCAGACGGTCCCCACTTTTTGCTCCTCCACTTTTGTGTCACCCCTGTATATACATATTATGTATATATATTCTAGAAGGGAATAAGGGATTTTCTCTCCAAGATGAATAGTTTAGACGATATGAAGGAATGTTTGATGTCAAATGTGAGGTAAAAGTTTTATTTTCCAAAATTTTCACTTTTCCGGTGAGTGTGGCTCGAAAACGGTTACAAATTAGAAAAAAGTATATAGAATGAAGCTTGTAGATAATTTTAAATGCTTGCATTTCGTATCAGATTGTATCAAATTTTTCCCTACGACGCACCGTTTGCGACATATACGCGAAAAACCCAAAAGTGGACATTCTTTGTGGAGGGGCACAAACTATCTCACCTTCTAGACGTCAGGACTTTTAGTATGTTTACCTTCTAAGCACCCTACACAAGTTTATGATGGATTCGCTTAGGTCCCTGCTCACGCACTCTACACATCTTTTATTGACTGGACTAAACGTAAACACACAACGGAAAATGGTAAGCCGAAAAGAATAATAAGTATAATCTTTCACAAAATACATCAGAGGTAAGAAAGGAAATCTACTATTTAATGTATAGTTAAATGCTGAGGTAAGAACCTCTAAAACATATGTATAAATTACGTTAAAAACTAGACCTTAAATAATTTTGTACAAATTCATACATTTTACAAAATAAGACGAGATTGAAATCAATAAACTTAGATTCGTTATATTGAGTAAATATTATTTAATAAATAACAAGATGCTGCGATAAAAATAACACTGTTATAACAGAAAAGACAATAAATATAACACTTTTGAAGCATCATTAAAACAGGGCTAATGGAAATAGTGGGAAATAGTTTCATGTAAGAAATGCTCTATAACTAAACTCACGTGTTTGTTGTCGAGCTTGAGGGCATCCTCATCTCGGCATCCCAGTGTTCGCATATATTTCAAGTAGGTGGTGGTGATCGGCAATGAGTAATCGATGTCCCCCGCCATGAGCATCCTCCTTTTCTTCTGCGGCTCGTCCTGTTCCTTCTCGATGCCGTCGATTGGAGACCAAAGTTTAGGGGTCTCCGATAAATTGTTGAGATGTCTCTTTTTTGCCGGGCTCCTAGGGGGATCACGTGATGTAAGATTAGACACGTCAAGCGGGTTGCTAGATCTCTTGGGTTCAGAAGTGCTCGTTTTTAACACACCCTCTTTTTTCGGAGGGCTCTGGATTGCGTCTTGTTGCGAAGTTGATAAGTGGTCAACATTAGGACTTTGACAAGTCCTGTCCAAGTTCGGTATTTCTTGGGGGATTTGAGTCGCCGGTGGCGGCACTAAGGGGGCCGCGGGATGCAGCAGAGGCAAAGTAGGGCTGGGGCTGGGCGTGGGGAGGACCGAGGCAGGCGACGGCGAACGGGGATGCTTCTGACATTCGGTACAGCCGAGAAGGAAACGTGTGACGGCTTCTCGTGGCAGAAAAGCGTACGTCTCTGTTATCTGGAATGGAAACAACGGAGACTGTTAACGCGAATTTCCAATGGTTTTTAGTATGCAAATCGCTACAATTCAATGCGATGTAAAGGCGTCGCGTCGGATTTTCAAGTTATTATGGCAATGGCTATATATTTTTCGCCCCGAAAGGGCTCTGGAATGGGCAATGTTTTTAATTTAATAACCAGATGCAACTAATGACGCTCAAAAATATTTATATATCTTGATATAATCGATAAATATACACTTATGAAGCATTAAAATTAAAATGTATGTAATCCGCACAGAATACATACAAATATCAGGCATCAAAAAATTAAATTTTATCATAAAATTTAACTCACTTTTGGTGGTGAATTAGGTAAAGATAAAATAAATTCCAGACTACGTTGGGCTGACATATTACTTCAGTATTTTCTGGGCGCATAGGAGTTCGCAAAAGCGATTTTAATTAGTGAAAAGGAAACTATAGAATATAAATACTTTAATTAAAAAAAATGAAGTATATATAACATACATATATGGATATATGAACGCTAAATACAACTGAAAGTTTTAAAATTAATAGAAATAAATTAGAAATCGAGTAAATTAGAATTACTAAAATAAATTAGACATCTATAGAGGATGATGATACCAGATTGGTCTAGACTTGTTTCCAAGCAATGAGAAGCATACATCCATTTTATGATCATTCAGATATGCTACCATCATACCCACACTATTCCACATAGTTTAATTTGAAAGCCATCGCCCATATCAATATCACAAATATCAAAATTTAAAAGCTTAAATTTCGGTGAATGCATTTCAACTAAGATTGTCTGGAAACTAATTTTGTACAGTCCCAGATGAATTTGCTAAAAATAAATTGATGCAGCATGTCAACTTATTGAAAGGCCAAAACGATACTAGAAATTAAGTTAAAAAAATTGTTCAAAAATGTTCTAATGGGACTTCAAACCTCACTTCAAGAGTAACAAAATAACAATTTCATTTTCTATTAATAGCACCTAATGGGATAATATATTAAGTGTCATTCCTGGAAGAAGTATCGTAGGCTATACCTACAGAAGAAAAACTTGCACGGGCTGCCGTGACCAAAATCCTCGGTTATTCCCCAAGGCTACATTCAAGTAAAAGTCTATAGATTATGAAGATTAAGCAATATTTTCAAATGAAAAAAAGTTTCACAGCGCTGCGTTAGTCGGGAAAACGATGTTCCGTTTTTATCTCCTAATGTTCGTTTTCGATTAATCCTCCTTAAAAATGACAAGTGACTAATGCTTAAAACTTTTAAAAAAAATTAATCAGTAATATATTTGAAATATGGGTATCTAATTATTTATACCTGAAAAATCCAACATACTTGAATTATTTTACAGATTTCATTGATAAGTAAGATAAGTGTTTTTGGTTACTGTTTAGTAGATGGCGCTGTTTATGATTAGAGATATATAGAGATATATATCTCTATATATCTCTATATATATATATATAATATATATATATATATATTTATATATATATATATATATATATATATATATATATATATATATATATAGATATATACATATATATATATATATATATATATATATATATATATATATATATATATATATATATATATATATATATATATATATATATATATATATATATATATATATATATATATATATATATATATATATATATATATATATATATATATATATATATATAAATATATATATATATATATATATATATATATATATATATATATATATATATATATATATATATATATATATATATATAGAGATATATAGAGATATATATAGATATATATATATATATATATATAGATATATATATATATATATATATATATATATATATATATATATATATATATATATATATATATATATATATATATATATATATATATATATTTATATATATATATATATATATATATATATATATATATATATATATATATATATATATATATATATATATATATATATATATATATATATATATATATTTATATATATATATATATATATATATATATATATATATATATATATATATATATATATATATATATATATATATATATATATATATATATATATATATATATATATTATTAGATAATGTTGTTATAAATTTGAGAGGTGATTTATTTCAGTATGGTCATTTAATTAGTGTGTGTTTTTCTTGATTTGTATTATTCTGTCTTTATGATTGTGTTCTGTTTTGAGTATTTTTGTTTCATTAAAATTGAATTTATGATCTGTTTATTGAAAATATTTATTTAATGCAGTAGAACAATTTTTAGTGAATTTATGACCCCTAATTCTAGTTTCTAAGTATTGTATGGTTTGACCTATGTTTTTGGTCAATTGTTTCATGGGGTTTCATATACAATATGGGTTTTTCTATTTGTTACCGGGTCAGTTTTTAATTTAGTATGTGGTTTTTGTAAATTTTTGCATGCTTTATGGATATATTTGACATATTATATCCATGGTTTGAATATTTTGTTTATATTTTTCGGTAAATTTTCTATGTAAGGTAATAAAATAAATGTTTCGATTTTTCATTAAGCTAGGCACTGTTATAATGTTTTTGTATACGTTTCTTAAATGTTGAGTCTATAAGTTTTTGTGGGTGTTGTTTTCTTGTAATAAATTTTTTGCTTTACTTATTGTTTTTTTACGTGAAGTTGGGTCTGTTAGTTTGCTTGCACGATCGGCAAATCCAATAATTCTAAAAATGATTTTTTTTTTGGGAAAATGGGTGATGTGATAAAAAAATAGTGTTTCTTCCTGACCATGTGTCTTAATAGTGTACCATTCTGTAATTATATTTTTTTTATTGTTTAAAGTTAAATCAAGAATATTTATTTTTTTCAATTTCATTAATTGTAAACGTGAATGAAAACTATTGAATAAGTTTGTAATGTATTCGAGTTTTTCAATCGCTATAACTGTAAGGCAATCATCTACGTATCTTAAAAAAAGATAAGTAAACATTATTTTCTAAAAACTGTTTCCTAGTTCCTCTAATTCTAAATTTACTATAACACTGGATATGATTGAGCCCATGTTCCCTTTAAATTCGGTGCCTTTTCGTAAGACAACGGACAAAATAGCATAATTTTGCGGTCGATTTGAGCATTTTTTAAATGACGGCCAACCCTTCGGCTTTTTGAACTTGTCCTTGTATAAATAACATCAAGGATGCCTCAATAATAGAAAAAGTCAAGTCTCAAATTTTAATTTTCATTCTAATTCAGTTTCAATTAAAAATTCAATTCCAAAATCAAGGATGCCTCAATGATGCCAAAAATGAACAAGTTCTCTGCCAAATTTAAATTTTACCGGGACCGCATTTTATCTTTTGGTGGGAAGATACTTTACCAAAGAGCTTTAGTGTCACAAAATAATTAGTTTTTTCTGTTTTAATTGCTTCTAGTGAATAGTTTTTCCATAAAATATTTTCGGTCATATTTTTCTCATCATTTTTATTATCTAAAAAATTACTTTAGATGGAGAACGGACATTAGGGGAAAACAAAATGAACCCCGAATAATAACCAGAATATCAATTCAATGACGACGTGCGGCGATGTCCGACAATATCATTTACGAGTATCTAGTCTCTTCATATTCCTCGCTTTTATTTACTGTACATGAACAATATGTAGAATTTATAATGCCTGGCATAACCCGCTAATAGTTTTCTATCAATGCAAAAACCCATAAGCTGCACTAAATACAGATATTTCACAATACATAATTATATTAACAACTTACTGTACGATAGGTCCTCTTTTGTCCAGCGTGTTTTCCGGGGCGCCCTTCAAGGTCGACATGGACATTGTATATGATATCAAAGAAGTTTTCTACCACGGCCACTTTTCTGTAGACTGGCTCACCAGTCGAATTCTGTAAAAAAAAATTCATCAGAGAGATGTCAAATAATTTACGATAGGAAAATAGCTATATATTCTACAATGTCATAAATATATAATTGATGCCTCCAGCATAGAAAGGTGCAACAGGAAAGCTACTAACTCAGGAATTTAACTCTCTGAATCTTAAAATAATCATCTTCCGTTAGGCGTAAAGATTCGTAAGAGTTCATCAGCGAAATTTTCTTGAATTTTTAATTTAAATCAGTACAAATAAATAAAATTGAAGTGTCTGTTTGTAATATCACAGCTTTTTACTCCTTTACTAACAAGCTTTTTAACAATTTTTAAAATTTCTATCGGTCTGTTTGTTCCGGCTAGGTAATCTCCAAAACGGATGGAACAATTTTGACGGAACTTTCACTGGGTCATAGCTGATAGCTGATAGTAAGGAGTAACTTAGGCTACTTTTATTTTAGAAAAAGATTTGCGGTTCCTGGAAAAAAAAAATTCATGAAATTGTGAATAAAATACGATTCCAATAGGATTTATAAGTCTACATCCAATATAATCCAAAGTAAACATTATTAAATAATTATTAACGTAAATTTCCCAAGTATTTTTACTGGCTTCTGAGTAACCCAGTATAGATAACCAATATAGAGACAAAAAGGACGGTTTACTGGGGACGGCTATTGCGGATGGTTATGTCTCAATGTGCGGCTTTAAACATAATTTTCTAGCAGTCAGATCACACTTTTTTGTTTGCTTAGTTCTTATCTTTATTTTTCTACCGTTCCGTTATCTTTAATTCAAATTTTTTCGTTACATCTCAAACACCAAAACACTTTTACTTTGCTCGACGCGCGTTTCGTAAACCAAGATGGCATCATCCGGAGACGATGAAAACTATTCTTGAACTAAAAAATATACCCTATTTATATTATTTTCATGATGACGTCATTAGTCACGCTTTAATATATAGCAGTATATACCGTATACCGTATAGCCCGCTTTACGCGTTGGACAGCAACTGATCATTGAAGCGTGGCTAATGACGTCACCATGAAAATAATATAAATAGGGTAGATTTTTTAGTTTAAGATTCGTTTTAATCGTCTCCGGATGATGCCAACTTGGTTATATATAGGTAATTTTATTTAGTTACTTTTGGTTAACTTTGATATTTAATTTTGTAGTAACCATAAATTTGAGTGGTTTTTGTTTGACATTCTGCAGCGCTACTAGAAAAGCTGATCCAGGATTTTCTATATCTTCAATTTTCATGGAATATATTTCATTTGCACGACAAGCTTCCATTATTCCCGTTATTAGTCCAAACTTAAAAATTAGTGGGGTAACAACAGATGAACAAACAAGTCTTTAACTTAATTTCTCACCTTTGTTCAAGATATGTATCATGGGATACTTTATTATGGAATTTATTTATTTCTTGTATTATTACCAACCAGAGTACATCCAACAGCGATTAAAGTGGGCAATAAACGTTTGCCTAAGCTAGCTCAGTGCAATGAAATAAAAAAAATTGAAATTAGTAAGTTCTATGGATACCGTAGTCACTAATTAACCGTGGACGCCACTGACTGTTCGCAACCAAGTCAGATAGTCCCCAATTATCCTGGGTATCGAACCTACTCTCGTCACTTTCTGTAATTTTTGAGTGAAAGAAAAATAAGAAACAATGTACTAGTAACTAAATTTAAAAATTTAGACTAAAAATTGTTTCAAAGGTTATACAAAAATTTGATGGAAGTTAGAGTGAAGTCAAATTACATACAAGATTGCATATAAATCAAATTGTATATTTATATGGACCGTATTGTACACATATCAAAGCAACACATATAAACATATATCTTTTATCAAAAGTACATCATATACCTTTAGGTACTTACTATTGTGTCGATGTCAAAGTGCACTATGATCTTCCCACAACCAATGTTAACCAGAAATAGGACTATACCTACGTAAACATATTCTCAAAATATCGAAAGTATACAGGTAAATGCATATTCAATTTAGATTTGGAAATAAACATACCGTAGTACCTATTCATACACTATGAAAATTAATTTAGGTAAAGTCAAGTAGAATGAGAGCGTAAAGGATAGTTAATCATTATCTATATGTGCATACTATAGCAGTATCAAGAATAATTAAGAGTCCGCTTAAACTAATTGTAGGGGTAAATATTAATAATAAACCTCCTATCGAGGTCCCATCTTTAGCCAAGAATATTGACGCTTAAACTAATCTTATTTGAGTGGTAGCAAGTGGTCCAGTAAGGTGGGTCTCTCCAGCAAGTCTACGTATGTAGTTGTTAGATTTCAACTGGGTGGAGGTAAACCCAACCACGGTTTGAGATACTACAGAGGAAGTTCCCAAGATACCAGGTTACAAGTCCCAATGTTTCAAAGGTGCCCAGAATTACAAGATGTCAAAGTTACAAGATGTCAAGGTTACAAGGTGGAGTGACCCACACTCGACAGAAGAAGCTGAGTTGATGGAAGCTGCTTCGAAAGGTTGGACTAGGCTGGACATCACTAGGAATTTAACGCAACGCAGGCTCTAGAGAACACAAAAAGGAGGAAATAGAAAATGGCCTCATGGCAACAAAAAAAAATCTCATACCTATTTCAAAAAGTTGAAACCGATATACCATCGAATGTGTGCGGTTAACAAACCTCAAAAACACACCACAGTGATTTTCTTATTAAATCCCACATATCGTGGAAATAACAACGTATTTATTCTTATAAGAAAACACTTTTTAACTTGAAATATGTCGCGTTAACACTCGTTCGCAAAAAGAAAAAGGAAAGAAAAAGTGGCTTCATCCTACATGCCCAGACAATGGCAATCAGGTCATGTGTCGTTACTAAACACAATGTGTTGACACTAAACTTGTGGTGTACACTTGTTGTCACTAAACTTGTGACATACATGCCTTGAGATCTAATAATAAATGTTAAATGAAGAGAGCCGTCGATTTCCCTAATAGATTTAATCAAAATTATGTACCTACAACGACCTTCTGATATCTAAATGGTCAATTGACAAAAGTGAACGTAACAGTGTAGTAAATGTTCTGGCTTGAAAACCTTCGGATTTGCACTAGAAAAGTGTGTGGAATTTGGCATAATGTTCTGTCTTTATCCGTTGCTTTAATTATATCAAGTGTACTTACTAATTATATCAAGTGTACTCTTCATAGAATAAATTGTCCATAATGAGGAGGGTTTATATTTCTCTGATAATTCGAAAATGAATTAACTTTTTTAGCAAGTCTCAAATTCATAAAAGATTTATATACTGACATGTAGTCTCCTTTAGTTTATTTTTCAGTTAGTAGTTTCAGTAAATATAATGATGTTCCTTAATCCGTTTCCTTAATCACTGAAGGCGTATGTACCTATAATTTCATGTTCACCATCATTATTCATTTTACCTTCTCTCTGAATAACACAAATTTTTGAATGTAAAATACCATTTTATTTCAAAAACGCAGCATATACTTTGACAATTGGACAAAAGACAGTGTCTCTCTTTGCCTGACAGGTCATAACCTACTAATATATTTTGCAAAATAAGACTGACTATTTTCATAAAAATAAAGGTTTATTTTTAAATAATTTAAAAATTATCGTTTAAGTTTAATTAATTGTCGTTAATAACAAATTCTAAGCAATTATGTTTGACAAGTATCGCAAATATAACTATAAGTTAATAAAACTTCGTCGAGAAAGGTTATCACTAATATTTATTCCACTAGATTGTACCAGTGAATTATGAAATCATTAATCACCGCAGTAAATTATGAGTATAATAATACTTAAGGAAAGAGACAGATAATATACATATTCTTTAGTAGTCGTGGATGAGAGTATATTATACAACGAACAGTAATTAACGACAGTCATTATATTAACGCAGGGCGATCTGATTTATATTTTGGACGCTCCCAGAAAAAAGTGTATAACAGTTGAGAATTCCTAAATAATCATTAATTTGTTAAATTATTTGATGAAAAATTTATTTTATTGAAAAGAAAATTTAATCTCTTGATGATGATTAGCAAAATAAGCGTAGAGCAGCAGTACTTCGGTGTTAATAAAAAGCTGCGTTTGCTTTTTTCTGCGGAAGTTCCGAGCCATCTCTTCAAGACAAAAAAATTGTAATAATTTAGCATTTATAAAATTAATGGATATCGATTTACACTTTTTGGATCAAAGAGACTTGGACTTTAATTTTGTAAAATGGCATATCAAGTCGTACTGTATTAATAGAATAATTAGTTACTTTAAAATAGAAACTAAAAGAAAGCCACAAAGGTGCACAACGCTGAAAAAAACTAAAGAAATATAAGATATAATTTCCTTTTCCTGCAGATGAGCAATACGGGTAGGGCAGTCTCAAATAATAAGGGTCGATAAGAGAAATTCAAAAAAAGTCGGCTTGATGTATCTACGTCCTATTTCCACTCCTATGGAATAGTGCTCCGAGATACGGTCACGAGGAACGAATGGTGTGGGGTTGGGAGGGTGCAAGGCCGGATATTCCGGAGGTCTGCAGGGTTGAGGATGATTCGGCACAACTTCGCCAGCCGGAGTATTCAGCTGAGGGTAACCAGGGATATAAAACCAGCGCAAGGGGTGTGGGTGAGACTCACCCTACGCAGTGGTGCAACTCTAGAGTTGGGGCCGGAGAGAGGATTCAGTGCTCGACCTTTCCTACACAAAGGAAAAATTTCCACCCTCTTGCCAGCCCGCTGTTACTATGGTTTTAACCCATCGAGCAGGTGAAAATCACAAAAAACTCACTTAATGCGTCTTGTATTTTGTCAAGTACTATACCGGCTTATAATATAACAGAAAAGTTATAAATTTCACAGACTGTGTTACATACTAAACACCCATGGTCAATTGTATTTGTAGAATACTAATACAGAAATATTATTTAGGCAGTATCATATAATTATCAAAGCATACTTTCTTACTTAAAAATCATTGAAAATATGTACCGGGTGATTTATTAACAGGGGACGTAGACCATATCTCAGGAACTAGTATGTCATAGAAGGTTGGGAAAAAGTAAACTATAAAAAAAGTGGATCGGAGAAATCGTTGAAAGATGATACAGTAACGTTAAATTAGAAAGATTAAATATTTCCTTAATTTGCTATGATAACGTATATTGCAAATATTATGTTCTTGTTTTATAAGTTTTATAAGTTATAACCGAAGAGAATATTTTTCGGTATTATTCTGTTATTATCAACAAATAATATAACATTACTTGTTATATTATTTGTTTTAATAAAATTAAACTACGACTACATCCTCATAGTGGGATAGCTTAACGTCGAACCTCCCGTTAATGTAGACACACCGGAGAAAAGCACCAATTTTTTTCAAAAACTCCTCCGTCGCCATCTTGGATTCCTTAAAACATTTTTGCAAATGTGCCGAAAGTAAGATAATTGTCCTCCCATGTGATGATTATGCCGAAGTTATTCTTCGAGTAACTGATAGGTCCAAGTCATCATGAGGAAGCAGACACCAGACTCATTAATTATCCACTTATAGGATGCACTTTTGAACGACTATAGTAACTGTATGGTGCGTATTGCTGACACGGACGTAGTGGTGATCCTCATTGGCAAGTTCCACCATCTGATGCCCGATGACCTTGTGTGCAGATTTGAAGATTGGTGTTGCTTTTGGTACAGGCAAAACATTTATTTATATTGACATTAATGCTATCTAAAAGACATTATTGATCCTCCCTGTATTCCATAGTTTTACGGGATGTGATAACACATCATCATTTTCTGGACGAGGCAATAATATAAATTGATATTGATAATGAAAATTTTAAGCTACTAGAATGCTTCACCGTGATATTGTATGATAAGAACTGTGGATTGGAAAATGTGAATGAAGCCGGGAATGAGTTGTTTTGTCAGAAGATTAAGTCAATGGAGAAACCTTCATCAACGAAGGAAACACTACACCAACACTCCAAACGGGACGTAATCAGGTCACGATAAACACCATAACGTTTCAAATATAGATATTTCAGAAATTTCCTCCGAATATGAAGTTTGGATGTGTGGTGTGTTCTTGGTAAATATGTGACCAAATAAGACTTGCATATTCTAATTGAGATCTCACGAACGTATAGTACAGTACATTTAGACAATCTACATTATCGACATCTTTGCACGATCTTATTATATAAATCCCAATGAAGGCATTGAAAATGAGGCAATATTATTTATATAGATTTCAAATAGATGTTTATTGTCAAATGTTACACCTAAATTTGAGGGATGAAAACATCGTTCATGTTGACTGGTATTAACGGTGTAGTTAAAGTTAACTGGTCTTAGTTTCCTTGTAAACGTCACAACTTTACATTTAGATACATTTAACTTTAATTTATTAGATTCACACCATTGTACTAGATGGTTTAAATTGTCTTGTAGCACCTTATAGTCCTGCATAGTGTTGATCTCCGTAAACAACTTGAAGTCATCAGCATATAAGAGAGATTTAATATTAAATTACACTACTAGGTCATTAATGAAAATATTAAAGAGCAGTAACCCCAAGATGGAACCCTGGGGGAAATAAATTTAGGTGATTCGAAGCACTTGTACTCAACACATTGTTACGCCACTGACTTTGTAAAATAAGTGCCTACTGTCCAGAACCCAAATACACTTTATTTGCTTCCAAACACAACAAGTCACAACTGTTTGCAATGATAAATTACTACTGAAAACTTTTAATTACTTGTTACTAGGTCTTGTCATGAGCATTCAAACTAAAACTGCCTAATGTCGCGATCGGCTGGCCCCTATATACTATTTTCAATATTCTGGAAAGTTCTAGAAGCTTCTAGATTATTCGATCCCATTCTAGATTGTTCTCACTTGTTCCAACTCATTCTAGATTATTCTCATTTATTCCATCCCATTATAATTTGTATACAAGTCGTGTCGAAGGGTTCCACATGTTCTTGCACCGCAACTATTCTAAATGGGGCCAGGGGCGTTTCTCGGTTATTTGAAGTCATAGAGGCTGAGACTTCGCCCTTGGGGGGTTGTATCTGGCACCCCCAGATGCGATGTTGCCACATCGTCGGGTGCGGTGTTGTCAGATTGCGCAGATTTTCCCTAGATCTAGGGAATTTTCATTACATCGTGCACAATCGCTCCTGACGATTCCGTAACTACATTTTAAATAATGATTTAAAAAACGGAACCAACGTGTCACTAAATCCAATTTTTTGCAAAATGATGTTGATGTGATCGATCTTGTCAAGACCCTTGAAAAGCCCGTATGAATTACGTCGACGTTCATAAAACCGTTTTAATTTTCCGAAATTATACCTTCTATACTACTATAAATCACCGTATAGAGAGTGATTTCAAAGACCTATTCCCATAATTCTGGAAATGTTCCAGAAAATATTGATATTAGTAGCGTGTGTGTCGGAAAAAATAAATCGAAAATTGTAAATATTTTGAACAAAATTACCTCCCCCCAGGTTTCGAGAATGCTGCGCACAATGGCCGCATTAGAATTTCTCTTTTGGGTTGTGCAACCCCTCAAAACGGCAGAAGAAACCGCCCCCTACAGAGATTAAACGCGCTTTAAAAGGTTTCTCTACGGAAAAAATACTTTTCCCCCGTTTTCGAGGATACTGGGCACGGTGGTGGTGTTCGATATCGAGCCCCTCCCCTACCAACCCCTCCACCGGCCAATGCTCGCCCCGAAAGGGGTAATTTTTTTCAAATAGCAGCGGGAAACACATTTACCTCCGTTTTCGAGGATGCTGAGCACGGTCGTGCTGTCGGATATCGCTTTCGACCCCTCCACAGGCCAATGCTCGCCCCCGAAAGGTGTGAATTTTGAGGGGATGCGCAACCCAAAAGAAAAATTCTAACACTGCCATCGTGATCAGCTTACTGGAAGACGGGGGAGGGAGGAGGTAATCTTGTTTCGGTGCAAAATATTTACATGTTCGTCCGACTGACACACGCTAGTATATTTATCAATAATGATGATATTTATTAATATAAGAAATAAAATTGTTGCCATTTGACCCCACCGGAATTATAGACAGATCATTTGGGAACTGTTGCCTTATTAGATTAAGATCATGTTGAAGAATTTCAATTATTTTGTAAACAAATATAATTGCTTCACCTTATCCAAATAACAATTACCCACCGTTGTTTGAGCGGGTGTAAAAAACGTACCGTCATTCAGATTTATTTGGTATCCGCACCGCTCGAACAGTTAATTAACAATTAATTACTTCTGCAATACAACACTTGTCCACAATCGATAGCGGCTCACAGTCAGCATATTATGCCAATATCCTTTTTAAATCGACTGTAATTGGCACGTTAGCTGAAGTTTCATATATATCGGCAGGCCAAAGCCCACATTCGTGTTCGTCGCGGATGTAACTCCTGTCGGTGGTTAGGCCTAGCCGGGCGAAGGGGACTGAAGGGTCCAGTTCACATTAGATCCGCACGAAGAGGGGCCGGAAGGGGCCCGCAGAGCCTGCAAACCCTGGGTGTCGACCGGCCACCGAACCCGCAGACACAAATAAGTACTTGACGTCCTGAGCCGGTTCAGTGCCTGTTCATTTAATATTTTTTTCTAGCTAGATGCGCCAAGATTTCAACCGATACTATTGACAACCACCGATAACACCATACATTACCGGGAACGGACATGAGTAATTGCATACATGCTGTTTGGTGTCAGGAAAGTAATAAGCCGTTTTCCTGCGATATAACCCATCGTCGGTTACATAAATCTCCATTTTGTACAAATTGCAATATTGTTTTGAGAAATAGCACTCAAGATTTTATGCAGATAATATCTATAGTATTAGTTTTATTAATATCAAGAAAGTGAACATTTTTGGGATATCAAAAATAATATAATATTTGTTTGATAACAAAAGGAAATTTTTTTCCTGGACATCTGTCCTAACATTTATAAAGCCAAAGGCGGATGTCACATAGTGAAGTAAAAACGTAACATTTTCAATTAAATAAAGCCTAAATATGCATTTTATCCTTAACATTCTCCATCGCTATCCACGTCAGCATCATCTGACAATAATTGATTACCACGGAGCAGATTTACGTAGAAAGATCTGCATGACTCTGGTATAAGTTTCATTAGTTCCATAAGATGCTTAAACTTCTTCTTTCGCTGGACGCAGTGTACAATTGGTTACGGGCAAATCCTGGGGAATTTTCAGGGGACGCAAACCGTCGTAAATCAATTTCCTTAAAAGCGTCGCTCTGAATATTTGTCTTATGAAACAATTTGCCAATATCATCAGAGGTATATACAGTTAAGATGCACACATTTGGAAATTAACATATTTTAACCATCTGATTTTCGTTTTCTCTGAACAAATGGACTTTCTCTAGATTCACCCATTGACTTTTTGCCTAAAGAACAAGGCTGTTTAAAATCGTTCAGTGTCATTTCATAACTTTGTATTTTCCACAAGTGCTGATAAATTGAGTCCACTCATGGGGAATACAATTGTCCATATAGGCCAGTCAATAGAGACGTGAAAACCAAAAAATTTAACATCAATAATTCTTAAATTTTTGAAATTAGGTGATGTGATAAAGTGGCAATCCAAACGAAACTTTGAATTTTGAAATCGAATTTTGAAACTGGATTCAAGGTCGGCAAA
>CAXKVY010001324.1:0-22350 GCA_964058915.1 Tetropium fuscum | reverse complement strand
AAACATATGGGGGGTGCAAAATTGATGGTTGCCCCCCCCCCCTTTTGCACGAACGTAAATAATTTTACAGCTGTTATAAACGTTTTATTTTGCATAATTTTGCACACTCATTTCTAAATTTTGCACCGCCTCAGATTTGCCCCATAGTCTCATGAAAAATTACCTACAGCCCCTCTTTCGTCCTAGGTAAAAACAATTTTCTAGCTATTATAATCGTTAAATTTTGCACAATTTTGCACATCTATTTCCAAATTTTGCACATCTATTTCCAAGTTTTGCACAATCCCAGATTAGCCCCTACAGTCTATTGAAGAATTACCTTCAGCCTTCCCCTCTGCGCTCAAGATAACGCCAATTAAATAGTCAAATTCGTTGTATACGATACCGTCTCTTGGCAACCGGCAATGCCCTGTGGTGTAGCGTGTTTTTTCCTACTCTTAACCGACTGACATCAAAAAAGGAGGAGGTTCCCAATTGGACTGTATATTTTTTTCGTATGTTCGTTATCTCAGAACTCCGTCATTTATGAATCAATTTTAAAAATTATTAAATTAAAAATTAATTTAAAATAGCCGTAATTAAAAATAGGGAAACACACGTTCATCACAGGGTGTATTTCAACCCAACCCAACGCAATATTTAACGATTTTAAATGCACAAAATGGTTTTAACCTAGGGCGTGAGAGGGGCGGAAGGCAATTTTTCAAAAGGCTGTGGGAGCTAATCAGAGGCATTGCAAAATATTAAAATGGGTGTGCAAGATTGTGCAGAGTGAAACGTATGTTGTAAAATTCTTCACACTAGCGCAAAAAGGTGGCCAACCATCAATTTTGCACCCTCATACATTTTCCCTTTCCAGTTCCTAGGGCAAAGTATGCAAAATACGGGGTAGGGTGTGTAAGATTGTTATGTATATTTAGGTTTGCTTACTGCATTTGGGGGGGCAACTTGACCGTTCCCCGGATTGTGCCGGGCTGGTAGGGATAGAACGGCGGCTATTTCTAGCCAGGGGGACATGCTCTAGTGTGCCCTTCTCAGGTTCTCGTTTTTTCTTTAGCAGTTTGAGTGGAGGTTGGGGCAACGTGTATGTTTTATTTTCCGTACTTATTGCCATCGCGTGGCATCTATAAATCACGTTAGTAACATCATAGGTAACATACTCGAACTGATAAAAATAACACGCTGAATCATGCTTCATCATATAAGAAATCGATCATATAAGATCGACACTGGTGCTACGACATCAATAGTACGGCCAGGATTCTTAGTGGGTGCGAAAATTGTTAAGTATAAAATTGAATAGTCGTACGAAGTAACGAGAAGTTAATATGAATCAATAGATAGGTCGTTACATTACGGATGCCTTCATTTTAGAACTGGATGTTATGGAGAAGTATAGTTGCACACTTGACGTGGGCGAAAGAGTACTAAACATTGGAAGTGAAGAAATTAAGGCATTATTAAAAAAGCACGGATATTAACTTAATGACAGTCAGGATGCCTTACACGCACTGAACAAATAATCGAGGCAGTATTGGAAGTAAATCCTTGCGGATCTCATGTTGGTCGCATTGAAAATGTTGAATCAATTATTACAGCAGAAAACAATATCTTGGCCAGATATAACTTTCACAATAAGTGACAACAAAATTACAGTTAGAGTGGCTAATTTAAATGGCCTAATTATTAAAGAAAGCGAAGTAATAGACTCCTAATTAATCGGTATCATGGATAGCAAGATGGGAATAACAAATCTTTGAAAGGACAACCACAATGTAGGACAAAGGAATCGTGACATTATTAAGCTCTCAAATTGCGCGCCTTGCCGAGGAGGAACGAAAAGTGGCCTTAAAGTTCATAGTAAAGGAAAGCACAGTTTTTGCAAAGGACACAGAAGCCCTTCGAATTGGCCGAATTAGTTCAACATCGAATAAATACAGATGATGCAGCTCCTATTTGTCAACCACCTAGGGGGTCCCAATAGCAAAGCAAGAATAGACAAGAAGAATTCTACAAAAGATGTTTCGAGATCGGGGTAATCGGGAATCTACTAGCTCCTGGTCTTCGCTAGTAGTTTTGGTTGCCTAGAAGAATGGATGGAAGAACTAAGATTTTGCGTCGATTACAGGAAACTTAATGATGTCACAAGGAAAGACAACTGTCCATTACCACGAACTGATGTCACGCTGAGGGGTTCCAAACCATGAGTACGCTGTCGGTTTCTCAAAGGTTTTCCACTCTGGACCTTAGAAGCGGATACTGGCAGGTATGGCTTTACACCTATGATTAAGAGAATACGACCTTTTCAACAGGAAGTGGTCTTTACCTTTGAAAGACTAATGGAATTTGTACTTAGGGGTCTAAGTTAGAGGCCATGGTTTATCTGGACGACGTGATGGTTATGGGACAAAATTTGGAGAATTGAATTACACAATGGGCTCGCTTAAAATTTAAGGTGAGGCTGTTAAAGGCATGGGAAAGTTTAGATGGAACGCAGGTTTCCATGCGCCTATTGATCCGCAAGTGTCGGATACCCAGGTTCCTTCAGGAGGTGTATGATGAAATGATGGTCTACAAGAATCAGAGGGATTGAGAGTGTCACCATTCTTCCTCATGGCATACCGAGCTTCCATACATGAACCTACGAAACAAACACCAGCGCGTGTGATGTGTGTCGAATATGAATCAAATTCAGATCGTTAGCTCCCTAAGCCAAAGTAATACCTTAATGCATTTTATACCACCACGCTCTCTCCTGCGTTGGTTGGTTTAAGGGAAGCTGGAGAAAAGTCTGTAAAATTTCTTTTAAAATATACGCCTGTAACACAAGATTAATATTTGAGGAAAATTATATATTACTAGCACAAATTGGTGCAATTTTAAATTCCCGTCCTCTCAGTCCCCAATGGAGATCTTAAACTCCATTGCGGATCACCAGATTGCACCAGATCTTAATCTCTTGGATATAGCAGAAAACAAATTAAGCAAATGCCAATACAAGGAATGTTGCAAGGAATATGTTTGTGAATTACAAACTAGAACAAAATGGAGGAAGAAAACTGACAGCTTTTTAAAGAATGGAGTATTGGTTTTCATATACAGGAAGATAACCTTCTACCATTCCAATGGGGACTTGGCTAATCAGTGTCAAACATATGTATCATCTTGATTGTACATGATTGTACAATTTTATAGTGTTAGTGTTAACTTAACTATATATGTTTGTGCAAATTCCCAATGTGCATTTGCAGATCAGTTATATTGTCACTAGTGTGAAGTCCCATATACATTGTACATTCTCCGTAATTACGTATACCATTCCGTTTATTATTTTAATCTGCTGGATTTACCTAATTATTTTAATCCCTGAATTGCCTACTTAGATCACATAACTAACTCTTAATAATGAATAACTGAAACTACCTTATAATATCGATATCAAACTGGATAAAACTGTTCTTAATGTTGCAATCTTAATATATTTTCGCACGCTGACTGGAAGTACTAAACTTTTATGCTCAGTAATATTCTGGTTTTTGTTGCCTTAAATATTTCACATATTCGGTTACCTACTGCACATTCCTTTATATTTGTCGACTTTTACGAGCAGTTTTACTGCAAAAAATTATGGATACGGCTATATATATGGCAATAGGCGGTACAAAGCGGGCCCGGAATCGAAAAAGGATAAAACTACACACAACAGTGTAATAAAAACAGCTATAAGTTCGGGCCGTAGGGTTTTATTAGCACATTGTGTAATTCGGAAAACAATAGAGGAGTGTTCGAACAAATTCAGCGGTCGCAGATACCAGTATTTTTGCTCCAAATTGCCCCATTCTGTTAAATTTCGATACTAAGTTTTTAGTTACAATGACGCAAGTGTTAACAATGTCAGTTCCGGGGACACTAACGATTTGTTAATGCCAGCCTACATAACCATAATGCAGGTACCTACACACCTAATACCTAATTAAGTTAACGTTATTTTAACGTACCTACTGACTGAGTGTACCTATGTACGAGGGAAGTACGCGGATAGTACGAGGATAGTACGAGGAGGGTGACGAGTAAATATCAAACATATAAATAAAATTGAAGGGTCTGTTTGTAATTTCAAAATAACGGGTTTTTACTAAATGGATCTGATAGTATATACGTCACTTATAACAAAAAAAAAATCAATTTTTATTTTTTTTATTTGTCTGTTGTCTGTCTGTTAGTTCCGGATAATCTCCGAAACGTGTTACGTTCACTTTTGTCACTTTTATCAATTTTTAGATATCAGAAGGTTGTTATAGGTACATAATTCTGATTAAATCTATCAGGAAAATCGACCTTTAAGATTTATTATTAGATCCCAAGGCATGTATGTCACAAGTTTAGTAACGCCACATTCTGTTGTGGTATTTCTTCATAGAACATTATTTACAGCGCATAGTGGTAGCCATTATGTCCCTATTCTTTGTTCCCTATTCTTTAGTTTCTATGGTTTATGGTTAGCGCACATGACAGCTTTATGTCACGTGACCTGTTTTGAGCGTCTTCCTCGCATTTGGACGAGTCGGAAAAAGACGAGTCTAAGGGAAGGGAAAAAGGAAAGTTCTTTTTTCCCTTAGCCTCGTGAACGAGTGGTAACGCAACATATCGCATAACATACCGCGTTTATCTGGGACCACGCGCCCGCGGCAGATGTTGAATATTCCCAGGTCTCAGTTGGACTGCTACAGCCCATCCCCAAGCCTGCCAAGGTCACCCATCCAATATATATTCTTATAAGAATATATACGTTGTTATTTCCATGATGGAGTGGGATTTAATAAGAAAATCATTGTGTTCTGGTTTTGTGGTTTGTTATCCCACACACTTTCGATGGTACATCGGGTTCAACTTCTTGAAATAGGTAAGCGATTTTTTGGGGTCATTTTCTATTTCCCCCTTTTGTGTTCTCTAGAGCCCGTTGCGTTAATTTCCCAGTGTTGATTCAGGGACACATAACATTAGGCAACCATTCAAAGCAGCTTCCATCAACTCAGCTTCTTACGTCGAGTGTAGGTCACTTCACCTTGTAACCTCGACATCTTGTAACTTTGACATCTTGTAACCCTGGGCGTCTTTGTAACATTGGCACTTGTATCGTGGTAACTTGGGAACTTGATCTGTAACTCCACCTCAAACAGTCGTTGAATTTGCCTCCACAGAGTGGATCTATCAACTACATACGTAGCCTTGCTGGAGAGACCCACCTTACTCGACGACATGCTGGCACTCAGATAACATTGGTTTCAGAGTACTTTTTTAATGATTCTTGATACTACTATAGTATGCACATATAGATACTTATTAACTACCGTTTAAGCTCTCATTCAATTTGGCTTTACCTAAATTAATTTACATAGTGTACGAATAGGTACCTGAAGGATGCCGATACTTAGATAGTATGGTATGTTTATTTCAAAATCTAAATTGAATATGTATTTACCTGTATACTTTCGCTGTTTTGATAATATGTTTAAGTAGGTATAGTACTATTCCTTGTAAATATTGGTTGTGGGAAGGTCATAGTGCACTTTGACATCGACATAATAATAAGTACCTAGAGGTATATGATGATCGTTTGATAAAGGATATGTGTTTATATGTGTTGATTTAAAAAATAGGTGTACAATACCACATTTTGGCATTTAGTTCTAGATTTCTGTCCGTATAAATATACAATTTGATTTGTATGCAATATTGTATGTAATCTGACTTTACTTTAACTTCCATCAAATTTTTGTATAACCTTCGATACAATTTTTAGTTTCTAATTTTTTAAATAAACTTAGTTATTAGTATACCGAGTTTCTTATTTTTCTTTCACCCAAAAATTATAGAAGTGCCGAGAGTAGGTTCGATACCCATGATAATTGGGAACTATCTAACTTGGTTGCGAACAGTCAGTGGCGTCCACTCTTAATTAGTGACTTCGGTATCCGTTGATATTACTAACTTAATTTTTTTTAATTTTATTTAGCTGAGCTAACTTAGGCAGACTTTTATTGTCCACTTTAATCGCTATTGGATGTAATCTGGTAATAAACTGCTGGACGATTTTGATGGGACTTTCACTGGCAGATAGCTGAAGTTATAGGGAATAACTGAGGCTACTTTTATTTTTTTTTTTTTAAATTGGGGAAGAAATTGGAGAAGAAAAATTAGAGAAAATTAGAAAATCCTCGCAAATAAACAAAATCCGTGAAATTGTAAACAAAATCCGATCTCCGAAACGACTGGATATATTTTGACGGTACTTTCACTGGCAGATAGCTGATAATATAAGGAGTAACTTAGGCTACTTTTATTTTAAAATAGAATTATGGTTCCGTGCAAAAAAATAAAATCCATGAAATTGGGAACAAAATCCGATCTCCGAAACAACTGGACCGATTTTTACGGTACTTTCACTAGCAGATAGCTGATATTTACAAGGAGTAACTTAGACGACTTTTATTTTAGAAAAATAATTGGTGTTCCGCGCAAAAAAATTGAAAGTCCATGAAATTGTGATCAAACTCCTATTCAAATAGGGAGATATACATCCAATATAATCCAACATAATAAACACTAAATGATTAGCGTCGTTTGGTTTTCTTCCATTAAAATTTGTTCCTTTTAAGTAGTTAAGTTTAGAACTTTTATTTGGTAAATATACATTATACATATAAATAAAATTGGAGTGTCCGTTTGTAATGTCAAAGTAGCAGCTTTTACTAAATGAATATGAAAGTATATGCGGTAGGTATTTATAAAATAAAAACAATTTTTAAAATTTTGGTCTGTGCCTGTCTGTCTGTTTTTTTGGTAAGATTTGTAGTCTTTTCTAAAAACGCGCACTCATGGGTGCATGAGTATGAGCTATAATATTTTGGATATAAATTTCATTTTCCCATTGATATAATTTAGGTGATAAATATTTTCCCAAATGATAGCATGCAATTCAGTACAAAGCACATCTAAGTTTATGTTTTTCAGATATCAGTAAAAATTCTCGCCAAAAATTAAATCATAACAGAAATCATGGAAAAAGTTCCTCTAGTAGAGACTTGACGCGTATTTGAAATGATTATAAAATCTAGAAGTGATACTGAATCACACCATACTCGTGTAGGTTCAGTAATAATTTATTTCAATCCAATGCCATCTAAAATATTGAACAATTACTATACCCTTGTATTAAATTTCAATAAATTTATGTTAAAATCGCCAGGGCAGACTATGGTGTCAACTTGGGATATAATAGCCATTAAGATGTCTTCAAAATCAGACGCAAAATTATTAATATTTTAATTTGGGGCCTTATAGACACAACAGCAACATTTATATTATTATAGGCTATGCACTTTTCTTTCACAGAATCCACATCTTTAAGAGCATGTAAAGACATATTTATAGAACTCTTTCATAGTGATATTGCCCGTCTTAGAAGCCATACTTATAGACAAAATGGTTTTATATATTGAGCAAATCGCCTTTCTATCAGTTACTATGTACATAGAGGGTTTGTCTTAATCTTAAATCTGTTATTAACTGATATATTTAATGTTTAAATATGCGCAATACGTACGCGTATTCTCTCTAGGCGCAACCATACTCTTACTTACGCCATATAACAAAGTAAATGTAGTTCAAGGTCCTTGCCAGACTATTTCTCAAAATTTAACTAGATATAGCCTTGGTAGATAATAAATAGACAAATAGAACTCACACGCTACCCACACCAAAGTAAGTTTATTGCAGAGCAGATATTACTCTGCTGCGTACAGCGATGTAAAGTCTAGGAAATCTCCTGGCTCAGTCCTGTCTCAACGCAGCACAAGGGACGATGGTCCCAGCTTATTCAAACAATGGCTAATGATTGTGTTACACGCCATGAGGTCATGTCGGTATTAAGCAATGTTCGGTTATTGAGGAGGGTGTACCAGGCATTACTGTCAAACATTATTAAAGCACCAATACTGAATTGAATTTACTATCCTATCCAGCCTAAATTACCTGACGGTGTTGCACAATGGATGTGTTTATGGGATTACCGGAAGATATTGTAGTAAATAAGGATTGAGCTGGGAGTTATTTTATAGCAGATGCGCCTGATCAAGGCTAGAAAATAAATACCTGTTTTCTGCGATATCTAACATATACGAGCCCCAACAACTATATGTTGGGACAAGCTAATATTTCGGAAATAATACAACGGCTTTTCCAAAGGACTGAATTATTTAGTTTTTACTTTTAAATTCAAACATAACAGTATTTCCTAGACCATTAAAAAAATGTTTCTATGCTTTGGTAACGCAATCGATATTGGCAATGGAGTACTTTGTCACTTAAGGATCAAATTAACTGACAACTAAATGTTGGGACAACTTGAGAATAAAGCTAAATTTAATATGGGGTCACATCACCCTTAGCTTTAACAACTGCTTGGACTATTGCAGGCATTGTATTGACCAAAGATTGACACATTTGAACCGAAAAATTGTCACAGATCTCTTGTAGTTTTGTCCGTAAATCAGATATTGTACGTTGAAGGTGGTTTCTTAAATACTGCTTCATTTTATGCCATACGGTTTCTGTCACATTTAGATCCGGACTGCTGGCTGGATGGGATAAAACCTTTATATTATTGTCACCAAACCATTTTTTGGTTGAATTTGCCGAATGGCATGATGCTCCATCTTGTTGAAATATGAAATCATTGTCGGGAAACAATTTTTGAGTACTAGGCAAAAGTGTGGTTTGAAGTATCTCTTGATATTTTTGGGCATTTACAGTGCCCTCTATAAATTTAAAAAAATTTAAACCCCTTGCCGACATGCAGCCCCACACCATAATTCCCTTTGGGAACTTAACAACCCTTTTCAGGCAATCTTTATGGAAGGCTTCTGTTTTATTCCGTATTACTCGTTTACGGTGGTCTCCAACGCAAACATCAAATTTAGCCTCATCACTAAATATTATTTTATTCCAATCATTTTCTGTCCAGAGTAGTTTAGATCTTGCCCAATTATATCGCTTTGTCTTTTGAACTTCTGTTAATAGCGGCTTTTCTTTTGCCTAAATAAGACATTTGATGAGACTTTTGATACTGTATGAACCATTCAAAAGTAAACTTACCTTGTAAAATCCCAGACCGCATTTACGCATGTATTTTCGGCAACATTCTCTAGATATATTTAATCCAGTTGCCGTGTTCCATTTAGCAGTTATTTCTCGAAGGGTGCTTCTTCTTGACGACTTGCATATTTTGACTAAATTTCGCAAATCTCTTTCAGAAACGAGTTGCGGTCTTCCCGAACTTCTGCCCCGAACATCCACATTAGCAGTTTCACTGAATTTTTATATTATACTATACACTGTTGATTTTGAAATAGTCAAATCACTAGCAATTTTACGCATTGTTTTACCCGTATGGTATTGTTGAATAATAATTTCACGTAATTTCTAGCTCGTAGCCTTTCCACGACCCATTATTTTAATTAATTTAACGAAATTTAAGTATGTTAATAATTACTAACATCACTACTTGACATTTTACGTTAATGGCCAACTGTCAATGGACAAACAAAATAATTTTGGTGTTTATACCAACGCCGCCTATAACTAATTTAAACATTTTAAGTGCAATATTTGTGCTTGTCCCAACTTTTAGTTGTTAGCAAGTTTGACTTTCCAATGACAAATTACGCTATTATTATATATATATATATATATATATATATATATATATATATATATATATATATATATATATATATATATATATATATATATATACATATATATATATATATATATATATATATATATATATATATATATATATATATATATATATATATATATATATATATATATACACGATACATATATATACATATATATATATATATATATATATATATATATATATATATATATATATATATATATATATATATATATATATATATATATATATATATATATATATATATATATATATACACGAATATTGTGATTTCAGAGGTGGAGGAGTATGTATTTACATAAAAAGTAATATTAAATATCAGAAAGTTGAGGTAAGTGTTAATGATACACTGGAACAACTTTGGTTAAAAATGACTTTCTCAAAAAAAAATATTGCGTAGGAGTTTTATATCATCCCCCCAATACAAACTTTAAAAATTTTCTGGATTTGTTTGAGGATACTATTTCAAATATTATACCGATTTGTGATGATATAATATGTATGGGGGATATTAATATTAATTTATTGGATTTACAGAGTAATAGTACAGTACAATTTACTAATTTGCTAAATGATTATGAACTTTCCCAACTAATAAGTGAACCCACACGTTTTTCTATAAATAAAATTTCCTTAATTGATGTTATAATCTGTTCTGGTGGGGTTGACATTTGTACTAGTGGTGTAGATCATTACAATAATTTACAGATAGACCATGAATTAATTTTTTGTAACTTCAAAAATATCAGAGAAAAACCCTTACCAGTATTTAAGACGTATCGAGATTTTAAATATTTTAATTTTGATGCATTTAATGTAGATTTAGAAACTCTTGCATTGGATAATATGTTTTTTATGCCTGAAATAGAAAACAAGCTTTTGCACTTTAACAATTTAATAATCACTTTATTTAATAAACATGCTCCATTAAGAACTGCTAGATGTACAAAACCAAAGGCACCGTGGTTAACAGATAATGTCAAATTAATGATGAAGATAAGGGATGAAACTCTACAGAAATATAAAAATTCTGGCAGAGTGGAACATTTAATGGCTTATAAAAATTTAAAAAATCTCACGACCAAAGCAATAAGAAATGAAAAGAAGGCTTATCTAAACTCACGGATACGAACAGGTACTTCAAAAACTCTATGGCAAGATCTTGATGAACTTAATATTCATTCTCGCAAAAAAAATATTACTGATATTCCGGCTGACATCTCTAATGTTAATGAAATTAATAGTTTCTTTGTAAATTCTGTGAAAAATATGCCAGCTGGAAATGTTCAAGATACTATAAAATTTTATTCTCATAATCTTCTAATAGATTTTGTTGAACAATTTAATTTTACTTTAGCTACCAATGAACAAATTTATGACACTATTAAATCAATTAAAAGTAATGCTTTGGGAATAGATAAAATTAATATAAACATGATACATTATTGTTGCCCGTATATTCTCCCTTATATTACTCATATTCTAAATTCGTGTTTGCTGGAAAATTATTTCCCAAGTTTATGGAAAACATCCTTGGTAATACCATTACCTAAAATTTCACAACCTAAGAACTTCAAAGACTTGAGACCTATTAGCATTCTTCCTCCGCTATCAAAAGTTCTAGAAAAAATTACGTCAAATCAAATAAAAAGTCACTTATACAAATATCACATTTTACCACAAACTCAATCGGGCTTTAGGCAAGGTCATAGTTGCACAACTGCTCTTTCTAGCATTTTAGATGATATATTCAAGGCATCGGATAATGATGAATTAACAGTGTTAATTCTGCCTGACTACTCAAAAGCTTTTGACTGTATTAATCATAAAATTTTGCTGTCAATATTACATTATATCGGCTTCAGTAACAATGTAGTAGAATTAATTCAAAATTATCTAATGAATCGCAAACAAATGGTAATGTTAAACAATGAATCATCTAATGAAGTAACTTTGGATCGTGGAGTACCACAGGGTTCTATACTAGGACCATTACTATTTTCAATATATACCAGTCATATATACCTACATACCTGGTACATATATACATATATACCATTTTCAATATATACCAATATATACCAGCATAAGGAACTATTAACGTGCAATATACACTGCTATGCAGATGACACACAACTCTATAAGTCATTTCCTCCATTGGATACGGTACATGTCATAAATGCATGCAATTAATGCAATTAATGCTGATTTGCAGACTTTGGTAAAAAACTCAGAAGACCACAGTTTATGTATAAATCCAAATAAGTCGACAGTTATGTTATTTGGAAAGAACAAATTGCGCAACAGTTTTAGTGATAATATAAAAATTGAAATTGATAATGTATCAATTGAATTTGTTAACGAGGCAAAGAACTTGGGGCTAGTAATTGATACGAATTTAAGATTTAAAACTCACGTTAATAGCTGCATTAAAAAATCATTTTGCAGCCTTAAAAAGATATATGCTAGTAAGCAGCTATTGAATAAAAGTACAATTAAATTATTGTGTGATTCTCTCGTTCTGTCTCATTTTGCATACTGTGATGTAATATATGGACCTTGTTTGGACTGTGACACTTCAAAAAAAATTCAAAGGGTGCAAAATTCGTGTGTAAGATTAATTTGTGGTATTACACGCAGAGAACATGTTTCTCACAAAATTTCTGAGATTAAATGGTTAAATATGACAAATAGACGTCTACTTCACTCCTCAATATTATTTCACAAGATAGTCTCCACGAAAACACCACCATATCTCTATCAAAAAATTTGATTTAGAACCGATGTTCATAACATTAACATAAGACGAAAATCTTTAATAACACCTCCTGCTCATAGAACTGCTTTGTTCCAAAGATCTTTTACTTATAATATTTCACAAATTTATAATAAAATACCTGCTAGTATCAAATCGTGCAATACAAAAGGATTTAAAATACGATTGCGTAACTCACTGTTAAATGGTCAATAGTTTTTATCATACTTTTGGGCAAGTGTAAAATGCAAGTGTACAATAAAATAGGTATACAATATTATATTAGGACGTAGAACTTAGGAATCCAGGGGGTTAAGTGGGAGAACAGTACATGGGTACTGAACTTCGCCTCCTCATTTATTATTATTGTTATTATTGTGTTTTTTTTTATATGGAATAAAGGCCTTTTATTATTATTATTATTATTATATATATATATATATATATATATATATATATATATATATATATATATATATATATATATATATATATATATATATATATATATATATATATATATATTTAGAATATTGTTTTCAAAGCTTCTGTAGCTTTAGAGCTCTTTGGTTGTCCCAGTTTATCTGAGTTAAGAAAAAGTGAATAAATACGAACAATGAAAAGAAGGGATCCCGAGTGGAAAGTAAGAAGAATTCTGTCCGGCTGGCAGTCGGCATGTATATCACAGGATGATGGAGAAAAGTAAGGGTGATGAGCAAGAAGGGCACAGCTATGTGCAGGGAATCTAATATCGGCTGATCCGAGCATTCTTCTCGATCCAGTCGGAGCTGTTGTCCGCGGGATTGCAGGGACAGGAATTCGCCACCCTTCTGCCCCTCAGCATCGCAGCCGTCGACGTCTCCTTAACAAAATCTACTGTCTCTTCTTTACGGACAGCCGTCCATGTGTTTGCCAAGTTGCTCCGCTCCGTTATATATTGCCCGTGGAGAAAGACTTTTTTGTCGAACATAATTTATGAAGATCAATATCTGAAGATATAAATTAACTTCGCAAACAAATTAGGCAAAACCGTTTTGTTTCCCGCTAAACATTAAAATATTACTTTAATAGAACTGCAATATAACATGGTTGCAATGTAATGTTATATAAAACACATTGGAAATCATATTTTAACGTTGATAAAAGTAAAACCAGCCTTAGTAAATTCCGAGAAATTTTTCATCTCTGGCTCTCCGTCTATAAGTATACTAAAACTAATGAATGTTGGGCGTTGCGTCATCACTAACGGAATTAATCACAGACAGTGCAATCGGCTACTATCTACGTTGCATTCGCACTGTGTTTATAATACCGTAGTAACGCGTACGTTGAAATAACTTGAACCACGTCATTACCAGTGATGACGTAACGTCTAACATTCAATGTACAAAAGTCGGAATATTTTGTTCACCGATATGTACATATTGTCAAAGCCAGTCTGGCTTCAATATTGAATCAAGTATAACAGATGAGGATTCTTATGATATCAATGATGAGACAACTAATGAATCTTTCTTTTTAGACCAATTTACAGATATTCGGCATGAAGAGGAAAGTGAATAAGATATTACTGTTGAAGTAGCATTTGAAGATTATCAGTCAGAGAGAAGTTTTCCCGAAATCAACAATAATCCGTCCCACGTTGATCATTACCAATAGCACCAATTTATTAATAAATAAAATGCAGTAGATTATGGATTATGCCTACTGGGGAAATAAGATTAAAAAAAGTCACAATCCTTGCATCCTACGCCAATGTCTTAGGCGTATTGAAAATACCAGACACAACTTTGTATTTACTGTAGTACAGTACTTGATTAGTTATACAGTTCTTGTGTAAAAATAACAATTTTTATCGGTTTGTGGTGACGGCTGGTAGAAGTTTATTTACGCATTTATTTCTTATGCCTAAATGAAATAGTTGCTAGGAGAAAACTTCAGGCAAAACGTGTGAAACTTATATTCAAAAGGAGATGTCTGATAAGTTGTCTGATCTATTTGTACGTTAGCATTTACCGTTTACGTGCAAAATGAAAAAACGATATTTTTTACCTTTGACCTGTAATATTTTTTTTAGCAGATGTAGGATCAGTGCAAATTTTTCATATATTATTTGCTACCGTGTATTGACCTGTACCACTTTCCAACTCTATGTGAATTACATATTACAAATAGACCAGTCAAATAGTAGCAAACTAACGGCTAGTTCTGATTTTTTAATATGCTGTTATTTTTTAATATGCTGTTATGACCACTACCAGTAGTGTATATCCAAGTTTGCAGCTTCGAAAGACCTATGCTAACTTCTTAGCACTCGAAAAATCGCGAAATTTTCTCACTCTTTTCGTTGTTTTCGCTCTATCTTCTAAACTATGCGTTTGCTCATAAAACATTTATTACGTAGATATAAGTAGATTAAATTCTACAATTGGAGACCAACACCAGCTCTGGAGGTACAATAGTTACTAAAATACGGCTCTCCAAAGATTGGCAATTTTTCCAAAAAAGTGAAATTTTATGATTTGGTCAACTCTCGTCCCCGATATCGGGAAAAATTTTACGGGTAAGTTCATAGGGGAAAATATTGTAGCGATCCAATTTTTGGAGGCCTGTGTCTTGGTAAATATTGTACCTACTTATAGAGCTGGTTCTGGTCTCAAATTGTAGCAAATTTACAAACAAACGCATGGTTTAGAAGATATGCTGAAAAAAAAACGAAAAAAGTGCAAACATTTCGCGGTTTTTCGAGTGTCTATTAAAAAATCAGAACTAGCCGTTAGTTTTGCGATTTTAATGTACTATATGACTGGCCTAAAACTCAAATGTTTATTTTGGCTGGGGTAAATATAGTTGAAGAGACTTTTTAATCTTGTTGCGCTGAATATTATTAATTTCAAGTAACTCTTCGCCAATGAATAGATACCCTATTTTCAAAATAACCTGCTTCTTTACGAACACTATGCATTTTACACTAATATCTAACATAGGCAACAATATCTCGCAATAGGCCGGATGGCATCTGTTCAAAAATAAACAATGCAGATATGAATTCTCTTGAATTATCTTGATATGTTTTATTTTACACTTGACACCAACAAGTGCAGTGATTTTATAATAATTATATACTTATTTTTAGGTTCGGAAAATTAAGGACATTTTTTTAATTTATTACCCTCCAGGGTATTCAATAGCAATTAAAGTGGGCAATAATTATTTGCCTAAGCTAGATGAGCTTAATTAAAACAGAAAGAACGAAAATTAGTAAGTTCCGTGGGTATCGAAGTACCTGTGGATGCCACTGACCGTTGCGCAACCAAGGCAGGTGGTTCCCAAGTATACTGAACTATCAAACTTACTCCTAGATCTATCTGATTGGTGAAATAAAAATAAAAAATCACAATATACTAATATCTAGGTTTCTGTCTAAAGTTTCGTTACATGATTGGAATCAAATTGCTTTTAAATCATTTTGCATATAAATCTACATTTGAAATTAAAATTGCAGTTGTATTTACATCGTTCTAAAGTAGTACACAAAATTGCATGAAAGTTTATTTGCAGTAATGAATGTATATCATAAATCGCCTTAAGAGGTAAACTATCAAGTTGGGTTAAACTTACGTAAAAGTTAAATTGAAGTTAAATATTGTTGCATATCTACATGAACATTAATTTAAAAAGAAGTCTCAAACATATACCCAAATATGGTGGTATACCCGAAAACGGATAACTTATATAAAATAAAACATAATATATATCTACCTACTACCTGTGTAGACTCAGCGTGCACGTTGACCTCCGCAAACAATATTAAACAGAATTAGGACTATTCCTACGTAAACATACTACCTAAAGTAGCCAAAGTATCCAGGTATATATGTGTGGTAAATTTAGCAGAAAAACAGCTCCACAAAATTAAATATATCGTACAATTTAAGTAGGGGAAGCATTCAGGTATTCGTACGCTATGGTAAAATTAAACTTTAAATAATATCCAAGGGCTCGAAATAGCTATATATGTGCACACACTAGCAATACCAAAGATTATTAAAAGAAGGTGTGGCCCTTCGAAGTATACTTAATCTAAGCTTATCTGTAAACTGATAAGTAGGTCTCCTAGTGAGATGGGAATCTCCAGTATCTAAATCTACGTGTAATGTATGTCTTCCGACGAAGATTTAAGGTGGAAAGCAAGTTACTGACTAGCCAAGGGGCTTAGGTAAAGTAAACCATGGATTTCAAGCGAGTAAAATGGAAGTTAAAGTATAAATGGCAGCATCTAAGCAGCGTGGCTAGGTATCCAGATGTCTAGGGTATAGGTGACTAGATACTAGCAACCAAATATTGGTGGTGTGAACCGAAGTCAAAACCGACGCGAACTTATACTTGACGTACGAAGCCGTGCAAGCGACACGTCTGAAAAGTCTTTACAAATAAAAAAAATGATGTCAAATGACCATAACTATATACATTACTTACTTAATTTATGTTGAACGGCTTCAAGAGTGGCAATATGTTCCTCAATCAACACTAGGAATTAACACAATCCATTTTCTGTGTTCTCTGGAACTAGCAGAACACAGAACACAGCAGAAGCAGTGTAGCAGAACACAGAAAAGGCAAGAATAGAAAATGGAAACGTGGTAAAAAAAATCGCTTACCTTGATTTCAAATTGTTTAATCCTACATGGTCGATTATGTGCTGGTTACCAAACCACAACAACACATGACAGAGATTTTCTTAATGAATCCCACTAATATGGAAATAACAACATATATATTTTCATAAGAGAGCTGTATGTAACTTGAAATATAAGTAACGTAGAGCCACGCTGCACGAGAAAGAAGGGAAAAGGAAAGTGGACTCGCCCATCGACGAACACGAAGTCTGGAAAGCAGGTCACTTACCATAAATCTGTTGACTTAGCCTTTTGCGCTAGCCATAGAAAACAATAGAAACGAGAGATAAAAGAACAAAATAAGACCACTAATGTGCGTCAAGAAACCGTTATTAATGTTTTATGTGAAAAGATCAAAATGCCTTAACACAAATCGAATGCCGCAAACAAACCCGTTGTATACATGCCCTGAATTCCTATCACGTTAGAGGGAGTGCGTAGTGGCTTTTGATAAAACGTATATTATTTAAGAAGTAAAAACCTACAATTTGCTCTAAAATATCTAAATTATGTCAGTGAACGTAAAAATTTTTTAAAAAGGGGGTCAAAAGGTGTATATTTTAAGAGACACCCTGTATAGTATAGCAGTGTCAAAAATTGCTAACACAAGCAATTTATTTGCATGATACTGCAGCGTATGCAAGTTTTACCTATAAATGCCCCGAAACTTCATAATTATGTACATTGCAACTAACCGCATGAACAGTTAAAACACCCTCACCCCTCGTAAACTCCCTCATAAAAGCCGACCTGGAAGACTTTCCAGCATCCTGAGCTGACTTTGTAGGTAAGTATATTTGAAGCCATTCTCCGGCTCGTAGGAAGACATATCTTCCCTGATAGTGCATCATGATGGCATGGCGTGTCAAGCTGATGTCGCGGGATTATGATCGGCACCGCGTGTGCTGCCATTTACATGTGAATCATGACGCCAGTTGTGCCACTGTTACTGGGACTTGCTCACCCTGAGCATTTTAATAGCTACGGGTAAATGCCACGCACATAGGCGTCTTGATGTTTCACGAAGGGAGATTTTTCTAACTGAAAATGGAGCAGATTCAGTGCGGCATTATTTATCATTCTATGAGTAGATATCTAGTGAGATATTATGTTTTTGACGGAACTATGATTCCAGTTGGATGAGCAAGGAAAAATAACTGAAGATGTATCTAGGCAATATGTAAGTATATACAGTGTGTTCTTACGTACAGATGGAATCGTTTCCGTATGTATGGGTTGTTTCTTGATAAACTGATTAGGATTCTCGGAGGAAGGTTTTGCTATAGTTTTTATTTTCCCACCCTCCACATTTTTTGGGTCTCTGAACACGAATTTGAAGTTAGCAGGCAAATATTTGCCCTTAAAAAGGAAGTCGTTTTTCGACAATGAGCAAAAGTTACAATGAGCGAGATACGCTCATGATCATGGATGATCATGGAGATCATGGATTTCAATTGCAAAATAGTTTTGAAAATGTCACTTTTTTCACTTTTATCTAAATAAACGTAATGATTTTAGAGAAAAAGGTTTCGAACAAAAGTTGTTCAGCGGGTGCTTTTAGGTAAGTATTAAGCATTTAAAAAAATCGCAAAAATTTTTTCGCTGCGAAGTTTATTGCCAAAGTTAAAAAATTTCGAAAAAATAGAAATACGATAAAATATTGGACAAATTTTTCTGAATTCGTTGAAATTAGAGTATTACATAGCCATTATAATGCTTAAAAAATGCGGTGACTCTATCAGCCCATAGTGTTGCTTACGTTACACTCAATCAAACCTATAACCTACAATTTTGCATTTTAACATGGAAATACGAAGTTACGATAATTTTGTGTGCTTTTTCCATGGATAACGTTCTGTTGAATACATGGTGATGCCCGGTTTTAAGTGAATACACAACGGCAGTTTCGCAAACATTCACCCAAGAAGAGGATTCACCCCATTGATCCCGAAGGAGGAGTACCAGAAGGAGACATCGAACTAAATTTATTTATTTATTTATGTTATCAATAGGTTTGTACGTAGTTACAGATTACAATACGATCAAAACTCTTAAGATTAAAATTAAACCCCATAAATACATAAAAGGTATTGTTTAGTTTTACATAAAAAAAATAAAAAATAAACATTTTATGTAAGTATTACATAAAAGAAATACAAGTTAATCATATAACACAAACTTAAAAACATTATAACAATAAGTTAAACATCCATCAAAAACTTAAACATCGAAAGATAAATTAATCACCTAATAGTTCCTACCTATAGTTACTGTTTACTATTACTATTTATTTAAGAGTGCTACTAAATTTAATTTAAGACTGTGTTAAGAGAAATATTAAATATATGTAGGTGGCTATATTGATTGATAAAGGTACACATTATATTGAAAAGTTAATAATATTTAATATGTGACTGCTATCAATTAAACCACGGATTACTTTGGAAATAAAAAATCATTTAATTTACGCCGTTCCGATAATTTTAAAATAAGAAAATCTGGAAATTCATTTAATAAGTGGTATATCAAAATAGTATAATTATATTTTTTTGGACCTTTCCAATTTTCTGTCTATAATAATTTTAGTAAGGTGACCATATGACAGAGTTGTATTTTAGTTTACTTCTTACATAAGTATTATATAAAAGGATTAAAGTTGCAATGTTTTGAAATTTACATGAATTTTGTATAATGAAACCTAAATTTCGATATGCTTTTTTCACTATGTCTTTATGTGATTATTGAAATGTTAGATTAATATCAAAGATGACACCTAGATCTTTAACCTCAGTTTTTTTGTTTAGCAGCTCAGATTTAACAATGTTATATGAAAAAAAGTTACGTCTGTTGCGATATTGAAAAACTTTGTATCTGTATCTGTAATTTGTTAGGAGTGCGGATCAAATATCCGCTGCACTTAGGCCCCATTGGACCCCTTGTGCTTCCTCCGTGAGGGAAACGTTTCCCTAGGCCATCGATAAGCCTAATGTTGTAAAAAAAAGTGATGATGTTGCTTAGGGGCCCCTGAAATTGGCCATAGAAGGCAGTGTCCGGTTAGGACTGCTATTACAAATCGTAGGTTTTCCCTAGACATTGCCAGATAATTCCTCGCTGTCTCTTCGCTGCGATATCTCAGGAGATTTCTAGCCACCTGACAGTTACTTGTTTCAACCCATAAAGTTTTAAATTTCTTATGGGTGTTTTCTTTTATTATTTGGAGTTTCGCTGCCGTTGGTAGTGTACTTGAAGAACCAGGTCCAAGGATTTTCAGGCTGGCTGCCTTATTGGCCAGTTTGTCAGCTTCTTGACCCAACATAGGCAGATGTTATTTATCTGACAGGCTCTCACACCCTTTAGTTATTTTATAATTTTTCAGGGACAGTAGTGATTGTCTACTATCTGTACAGATTCTTATTGTCTTGCCCGTAATTTCTCTTCTGCGGCTATGGTTATACGTGCGAGTTCTATTTGTACTACACTGGCATTTTTATCCACAGTGCAGTAGCATCGGAGTCGCAGATTTCTGGAATATATACCACAGCCTGCTCCTTCCTTCTTCTTTGATCCGTCTGTGAGGACATAGTTTACACCTTCAACAGCTATCTCATCTTCACCAGTAGTTTGTATGGTGTAGGGTTTATCAAAGACAAGCCGAGGCGGAATACCATCTGCACATGCCTGTAAAAAGGGAATCGTTTGAGGCGAGTCATAGTAGTGAAAGCCACTTCTTCTAGATATAGATCTAGCGGTGGAAGACACAGCATTACCTCCATTGCTCTAGTTGGTGTTGTTCGCATGGCTCCGGTTATGCTCAGACAGGCAACTCTTTATACCTGCTATAGCTTGACTTTTGCTGTTATTTGTTGACTCTTGGGCCACCAGACAACAGCTCCATAGGCCATCATTGGTCTTGGTCATGATAGCAGTGTATATCCACATGATCACTCTAGGTTTCATTCCCCAGGTTTGTCCTATGGTTCTGCGTGACACTGCTCATATGATATGTAGGCCTTATTTATTATTTTTTCAAGGTGAAGATTCCAGTTTAGTTTAGCATGGAATGTTACACCCAAGTATTTCACCTGTGGTGCAAAATTTAATGTTGTGTTTAGGAGAAGGGGTGCTCTCATTGGCTTCAGTTTTCATTTTCTTGTGAAGAGTACCATTTCTGTCTTCCTGAGGTTGACGGATAGGGCCATCTGCATTCTCTGGCAGAGGGCTCCTTCGAATTTTCCATTAAGCAGTATCGTTAGGTCATCTGCGTATGCAATTGTGTATAATCCTTTCACGTTGAGATGGTTTAGGAGGCTGTCAAGAACAAGATTCCATAGCAGTGGTGACAAAACACCTCCCTGCGGACAGCCTCTCGCAACCAGTCCTCTTATGACAGTGTCTCCTGCACTGATTTGTACTACTGTTTGATAGAACATGGATATCCAGCTGCCCACATGAGAAATGTTCGTGTGTGATTGCTACCATATGAAGGGCAGTGTCGGTGGATCTTCCTGATGTGTATGCATGTTGGTTGGGATGCACATGATTGTTAGTCAATTTTACATTCCTCAGACAGCTCTCACATAGCTTCTTCATTGTCTTCATTAGAAATGAAGTTAGGCTAATAGGACGACATGCTTTGAGGTGAAATAGTCCATCCTCCCTGCTTTTGGTATGAACAATACGTTTACTTATCTCCATGTCTTTGAGATGTAAAGGAGTGCTAAGCGCATCCTAAACATCCCAACCAGGTGCGGCAATAGTTTATCCAGCCAGACTTGAGTAGTGCAGGATATATGCCGTCAATGCCCAGCGATTTGAATGGGGCGGAGGCTCTGTATTGCCCATTTGATTCTGTCTTCACTTAATATGTGGTTGGCGGTTTTCCAGTCCAAATCTATTGGTTAGGTGTTGACTTCATTTAGCTAGAAAATATCCCACATAAAATCTTATATACATATTGAGATGAAAATGGAGTACCATTACTTTTCATATTGGTAGGAATGGGAATACTTATTTACACACATTTCTGCCTACCCCAAGAGACGCTTATGTCTTTGGCTGTTGTTCCGTTGGGGTGACAACAATACTTAACCGCTGCCGCTTTCGGAAAATTACTGCCGCGCCTTCACCCAACATTTGTAGTTAAGAAT
>CAXKVY010001323.1:0-18673 GCA_964058915.1 Tetropium fuscum | reverse complement strand
GCATCTCATTGCGAACGTAAAGCTACGCCTCCGATTAATGCTATTGACAAAACAAATACTGATCATATCACAGCGGCTGGTAGAACTCGACGAAACAAGTATTTTAAATCTGTTAATATTATTTTACCCCTTTATGTTTTAAAATAGCAACTACTAATATGTATATTATACCCCTCAATAATTTTGGATGTATTAAAAAAGTACTGAAACTAATATTACTTTTAGGCCAGTAAAATAAGTGCTTTAAGGAATTAATTTAAATCATTTTAATACCTTTATTTGGTCCTAAATACGTGTAATCTGTGTTTGCACCATACCAGGAGGTGAGAATAACTTTCGCAAGCCAAAAAAACCGCGAAATTTTTACATTATTTTTTAGTTTTTGCTATATGTCATCTCATTCTATTTTGAAGAGGCTTAAATTTTGCGTCGAACGAACATAAAACAAATTTGTTTCAGTGGTATTATCGCCGATATCAAAAGTTAGAAACCGGGATTTTGCGATTATACAAGACCATATATCTTTGAAACAGATTACAATTGAAAAAACCCATAGAATAAAAGTTGTGGAGAACAAAATTTTACGTTATATGTACACACCTCAATTTTCAAAGTAATTTTGAAAGACTAAATTTGGCATTAATTCAAAATTGGTCTTTTTCTGTTCTTAGTGGAACATATCCCGTAATTATGAAGTGTGAGGCCTACATTTAATGCATTGTGACGGTGAAGAACATTTCAACAAATCCATTTTGGTCAAGCTCCGACAATTTCTCATAGAATTGTCCCATAATGCTCTGGTTGGAGTGCTGGTTGGTCCAGGGTCGCAGTGTGTCGCAAATGACCCAAAAAACCCTCTTGGTGCATTCGAGATGCCAAAAACAAGTAAATTGCGAAAAAACATTCCGGGTGTGCAACATTGGCCAACTTTATGGATTTTACCACCCCTATGATGGAGTCCAAGTAAATCTGATGTCATATTTGGGTTCAGCGACCCAAAAAACCTCCTAGGTGCACTCGAAATGCCAAAATACTTTTATATTTTAATAATTTGAGTGGGATTTGGGTTCCCAAGAGGTTTTAAGGTGTATGAATGATCCTGAGGATCCCCTGAGGCGAAATCCTCAAAAAATTTTCGAATCGAAGCTACATGTTTTTTTTATTATAGCATAAATCCCGGTTCACAGCCTGGACTAAATGTAATGTTTTAAGTACTTCCTAAAGGTAACAAATCACACTTTTCAATATTTTGTATGCTCAGCGTGGGCGGGGGAGGGTGAGAAGGGGTAATAATTGTTGTTTTTTAATATCTCGGCTCCCTTTTAACATACGACTGAAGTCGATGTACCGTTGAAGAGGGCACTGCGAGCGCTACAACTTTGCCCCTCATGATTTTTATCGTATCCGAAAGGGTTATCATGTGGAGAACGGGGCAAACATTTTCGGAGCAATAATTTTTTTGCAACTAAATATATTCCGTGCAACATGTTTTTAATATTTTAGCCACTGTGTGGTCATTGCTGTGAACAGTTACTCTTTTCCCGTTGTTGGAGGAGTGAACATCATCCAAAAGGTACGATAACTGCTTCTTTTGTGAAGAAAGGGTTCTGGGTTTTGTTAAGAAAGGGTTCGTAAGTTGATAATTACGTGATGGGAGCTCGAGGAATGGCCACGTTTCGATCATCTGCGGAGTAAAGAGGAGATTGGAAGGAGTGGATTCTGTAAGCGTCTATCCTAAATGTTACAAAAGCTACGTGCACCCAACGTCGAACCAAAATAGCAAACGTTGTGATCCACACTAAGACAGAAACAACACTACTCCTATACAGATCCTACATTAGACATATAATTACTTATGCATCACCAGTGTGGTATCCCTGGATCACGAGACAAGAGTAAAAAAGACCTCAAACATGCCAAAATAAAGCCGGCAACTAAACTGTCTAAACTGGCAACTAAAACGAGACTAAGCATGAGAACCAGGAATACCACACTCCATCAACAAACAGGTACACACATAATCAACACATACATAGAAACATTCATAATACCATCATTCATACACAGGCTTAACCAACACTCTAACACAACGACACACACAGCAATTACACCCAAATTCACACACCCACCAAAATTATCTTCATTGACATGCGTCTATGCCTCCTAGTCCAACCCCTAGTGTTAGGGGTTAGACATAAAACTAATATAATTATGAAAAAGCAAAATATAAGACAAAGAAAAACAGAACAAAAAGCTAATAAAATGCAAAAATAACGCTTAAAGCATGAAAAATAGCATTAAAAACAGACAAAAATAATAAACAAATAAGAAAGGTATAACGAGAAAAATAATAAGAAAATAAAATATAAGGCTAACATAAAAGACCCACACACTAACTTAGGATAAGAAATATTTGTAACCAACTCTTTTAAAGCCTCAGCTTTTGTATAACATAATATATAACACAACTAACAAAAATAAACTAACACCTGCAAAATCCTGCCCAAAATACTAACCGACAAGTCAAGAACAAAGAGGAACAAAAACTACAAATAACCGGCTAAAGTATTTCGAAAGAAATAGGAGCCATTGCATTCAGCAAATCCACGTACGGATGCACTCAACTTCGATCGCAGCAGCAGCACGCAGGAAATCAAAAGGCGAGTCTTCTAATGCATCGTCGTCTTCTCCTGTATCTACGTCTTCTTCTTTCGATTTCAATAGCGCGTGTTTCATTTCCTCTGAAAAACTCGACGGGGAGGAATATATTCGCACTCAAAGAAAGGTTGGCAAAAAGGATTACGTTGTTATCGTGAACAAGCCAATTGTTAAAGATACGCTAATGCATTTCATAGAGAATATTCTTTTTCGAAAGCCATCGTCGAATGAATCCGAAACATCACGGACCTCAGCGCTGTCGGTCCGATAGATACCATAAATCATGCTACGTGAAAATTTATTACCTCAGCACCGGGAAAAAAAGGCGCAACTCCACTTGGAATAAAATTGACGAAGCCATCGAAGAGATTACGGAATATTTAACAGAAAATCGTGACGAATGCCAATTTACTTTGGAGGAATGGATTGCTCAAATTAAAGGCGACCACGTGCCTTGTACCAGATCCATAAAGAAACGTTTAATAGACATTTGTGAAGACGATATTTTACGCCTAGGACTAAAAAAATGCGCCTTTGACTCTACCTCAGTGGTGGCGTGGAGAAGTGTCCACATGAAATGTACATTACAAATCTTATGTAGTAGTGAATATAATATGCATATTCAAGAATGAAAAGCGTCACCAAATATGTTTTCAAGTAAAAAGAAAAACTAAATGCGCTGCGATTGTTTTCTCTCCTATTACTCCATCTGGAAATGTCCATAATCATCTGGAAATGTCCATAATGATTGTTCCACAATTTCCACGTACACTAACACATTAAATATGATGAATGATATACATATAATATTTAAAAACATGTTGCAAATGAGTTTATAGTTGCAAAAAAAATGTCTGGTCCGAAAATGTTTGCCCCGTCCCGCGCATGATAACCCTTTCGGATACGACAAAAGTCATAAGGGACGAAGTTGTAACGCTCGTCGCGCCCTCTTCAAAGGACCTCGACTTTAGTCATATGTTAAAAGGAAGCCGAGATATTTAAAACACAATTTTTACCCTTTCTCCCCCCTCCCCCACCCACGCTGGGCATAAAAAATATAGAAAAGTGTGAATTTTTTGGATTTGTTTGTTGTTAGGGGGTATTTAGAAATGCACGCAAAAAATCAGCAAGGTAGGTTATGTCATAATACCATAGGGAAAATCTCCCTCTCTACTGTACTAATACATAGGTACATACTCAATATGCATGGAGTTTTTCTCTAATTGAATTCCGTAAGATTATTGATAATATTAAATACCTCCACTTGCACTCATCTATATCACCATATTATATATTATACGTCCACACAAATAATTTACGAAATATATTGGAATGATAGTTGAAAATCTACAACCAGTTCAGTCAACGAATGGCTCAAAAAGGGGTGTAGAGTGCGCGAGGGACCTAAGCGATTCCTTAATAAACTTTCAGGATAGTTTGGGAGTGAACATACTGACGTCTAGAGAGAGACTGTTGGGTTTTTCGTTTATATGTCGAAAACGGTGCATCGTAGGGAAAATTTATCTTATACGAAACGAAAGCTATTGAAATTGTCTCCAACCTTTTTATAACAAGACGTTTTTTTGAATTCGCAACGGTTTTCGCGCAACACGCAACGAAAAAGTAAAAATTTTCGAAAATAAGATTTTTAGATCATATTTTTCATCAAACATTCCTTTCCATATAGCACATAATGTTTCACGAACATTTTTTTTATCCATAGCGGATGGTTTTCGATCAAAACTTTTAAGTAAATTTATGTTCAAAAATGTTTTAAAAATATTTTTTGTCGTATGTGAAAAATAAATATTTTCAAGAATGTTTTCAGGACGTCCTAAAAATAACCAATTTACTCAATATATTAATATATTTCGAAGATCCCTAGGTAGGTGGGTTTTTAAGTGAAAAAATATATTGGCTAAAACATCACGTCATCACGTTACTTGGAGTCTCGGAGCCAAAGTGAAATAAGGCCACCAATGATGCTGACAACATTATCGTGAAGACTGGCGTGGAACAATCTACTCACAGTTCTGTGGCTGTCGTTGGTGAGGATGTGGACCTCGCTGTTCTTTTGATAGCATCCACTCCTCCCATCCAAGACATCCTGCCGCTGAAACCCGGTCAATGGAAAATCAAAACAATGGCACTGCCCACACAAGAGATGCAGCAGCATGATTTTGAACACATCCTGTTCTTACATTCATTTATCGGCTGCGACACAACATCTGTAACTTTTAGGAGAAGCAGGTTGGGCTTCTAAAATAATATTTGAAATCAGAAATCATCAAGGAAGCGGCAGTGATCTTTGCTGCTGCACCAAGGATTATCGTAGTGGCAAATGTGGATGCCGGAAAGAAATGCTGACCTGTTCTGGATTGCCACCAGAATTACCTCAACGGCGTGTCTATTTACGATGAGGACGACGATGTAGACGACACATACGGGCACAGAGGGGGCTCAGCAAGAACCACTGAACCACTGAAGATGAGGATGCCATTGACGAGGAACCCTTACCAGTCACTCATGGCCAAAGAGGATGAAAACGTGAAGCCAGAGAAATTTGAGAGTTTGATATTGAAGTTATTAATAGTAAGAACAATGAGAATTATTGTGACTTTTTTTTATCATCTTTCAAATATAGAGTGTTAGGCGCTTCGTTGGACAAACGGGGAAGAGAAATAGGTGGGACCGTCTGCTACTTACTCAGCCCCAATAATTAGTTTTTGGCCTTATGGTTTTGGAGAAAATAATTTTACCATTTCTAGAGAAAATACCGAAATTCATTCCATATGTTATTTTATTCTTATCTTGACTGTCAGTGTGTTCTCCTAAAATTGATATTTGATGCGGATAATTACTAGAAGAAAAATTACGGTCACCCAAAGTGTCTTAAAGATACGAAAAACCATAAGCCCAACAACGAATTATTAGGGCTGAGTATGTGGCAGACGGTCCCCACTTTTTGCTCCTCCACTTTTGTGTCACCCCTGTATATACATATTATGTATATATATTCTAGAAGGGAATAAGGGATTTTCTCTCCAAGATGAATAGTTTAGACGATATGAAGGAATGTTTGATGTCAAATGTGAGGTAAAAGTTTTATTTTCCAAAATTTTCACTTTTCCGGTGAGTGTGGCTCGAAAACGGTTACAAATTAGAAAAAAGTATATAGAATGAAGCTTGTAGATAATTTTAAATGCTTGCATTTCGTATCAGATTGTATCAAATTTTTCCCTACGACGCACCGTTTGCGACATATACGCGAAAAACCCAAAAGTGGACATTCTTTGTGGAGGGGCACAAACTATCTCACCTTCTAGACGTCAGGACTTTTAGTATGTTTACCTTCTAAGCACCCTACACAAGTTTATGATGGATTCGCTTAGGTCCCTGCTCACGCACTCTACACATCTTTTATTGACTGGACTAAACGTAAACACACAACGGAAAATGGTAAGCCGAAAAGAATAATAAGTATAATCTTTCACAAAATACATCAGAGGTAAGAAAGGAAATCTACTATTTAATGTATAGTTAAATGCTGAGGTAAGAACCTCTAAAACATATGTATAAATTACGTTAAAAACTAGACCTTAAATAATTTTGTACAAATTCATACATTTTACAAAATAAGACGAGATTGAAATCAATAAACTTAGATTCGTTATATTGAGTAAATATTATTTAATAAATAACAAGATGCTGCGATAAAAATAACACTGTTATAACAGAAAAGACAATAAATATAACACTTTTGAAGCATCATTAAAACAGGGCTAATGGAAATAGTGGGAAATAGTTTCATGTAAGAAATGCTCTATAACTAAACTCACGTGTTTGTTGTCGAGCTTGAGGGCATCCTCATCTCGGCATCCCAGTGTTCGCATATATTTCAAGTAGGTGGTGGTGATCGGCAATGAGTAATCGATGTCCCCCGCCATGAGCATCCTCCTTTTCTTCTGCGGCTCGTCCTGTTCCTTCTCGATGCCGTCGATTGGAGACCAAAGTTTAGGGGTCTCCGATAAATTGTTGAGATGTCTCTTTTTTGCCGGGCTCCTAGGGGGATCACGTGATGTAAGATTAGACACGTCAAGCGGGTTGCTAGATCTCTTGGGTTCAGAAGTGCTCGTTTTTAACACACCCTCTTTTTTCGGAGGGCTCTGGATTGCGTCTTGTTGCGAAGTTGATAAGTGGTCAACATTAGGACTTTGACAAGTCCTGTCCAAGTTCGGTATTTCTTGGGGGATTTGAGTCGCCGGTGGCGGCACTAAGGGGGCCGCGGGATGCAGCAGAGGCAAAGTAGGGCTGGGGCTGGGCGTGGGGAGGACCGAGGCAGGCGACGGCGAACGGGGATGCTTCTGACATTCGGTACAGCCGAGAAGGAAACGTGTGACGGCTTCTCGTGGCAGAAAAGCGTACGTCTCTGTTATCTGGAATGGAAACAACGGAGACTGTTAACGCGAATTTCCAATGGTTTTTAGTATGCAAATCGCTACAATTCAATGCGATGTAAAGGCGTCGCGTCGGATTTTCAAGTTATTATGGCAATGGCTATATATTTTTCGCCCCGAAAGGGCTCTGGAATGGGCAATGTTTTTAATTTAATAACCAGATGCAACTAATGACGCTCAAAAATATTTATATATCTTGATATAATCGATAAATATACACTTATGAAGCATTAAAATTAAAATGTATGTAATCCGCACAGAATACATACAAATATCAGGCATCAAAAAATTAAATTTTATCATAAAATTTAACTCACTTTTGGTGGTGAATTAGGTAAAGATAAAATAAATTCCAGACTACGTTGGGCTGACATATTACTTCAGTATTTTCTGGGCGCATAGGAGTTCGCAAAAGCGATTTTAATTAGTGAAAAGGAAACTATAGAATATAAATACTTTAATTAAAAAAAATGAAGTATATATAACATACATATATGGATATATGAACGCTAAATACAACTGAAAGTTTTAAAATTAATAGAAATAAATTAGAAATCGAGTAAATTAGAATTACTAAAATAAATTAGACATCTATAGAGGATGATGATACCAGATTGGTCTAGACTTGTTTCCAAGCAATGAGAAGCATACATCCATTTTATGATCATTCAGATATGCTACCATCATACCCACACTATTCCACATAGTTTAATTTGAAAGCCATCGCCCATATCAATATCACAAATATCAAAATTTAAAAGCTTAAATTTCGGTGAATGCATTTCAACTAAGATTGTCTGGAAACTAATTTTGTACAGTCCCAGATGAATTTGCTAAAAATAAATTGATGCAGCATGTCAACTTATTGAAAGGCCAAAACGATACTAGAAATTAAGTTAAAAAAATTGTTCAAAAATGTTCTAATGGGACTTCAAACCTCACTTCAAGAGTAACAAAATAACAATTTCATTTTCTATTAATAGCACCTAATGGGATAATATATTAAGTGTCATTCCTGGAAGAAGTATCGTAGGCTATACCTACAGAAGAAAAACTTGCACGGGCTGCCGTGACCAAAATCCTCGGTTATTCCCCAAGGCTACATTCAAGTAAAAGTCTATAGATTATGAAGATTAAGCAATATTTTCAAATGAAAAAAAGTTTCACAGCGCTGCGTTAGTCGGGAAAACGATGTTCCGTTTTTATCTCCTAATGTTCGTTTTCGATTAATCCTCCTTAAAAATGACAAGTGACTAATGCTTAAAACTTTTAAAAAAAATTAATCAGTAATATATTTGAAATATGGGTATCTAATTATTTATACCTGAAAAATCCAACATACTTGAATTATTTTACAGATTTCATTGATAAGTAAGATAAGTGTTTTTGGTTACTGTTTAGTAGATGGCGCTGTTTATGATTAGAGATATATAGAGATATATATCTCTATATATCTCTATATATATATATATAATATATATATATATATATTTATATATATATATATATATATATATATATATATATATATATATATATAGATATATACATATATATATATATATATATATATATATATATATATATATATATATATATATATATAAATATATATATATATATATATATATATATATATATATATATATATATATATATATATATATATATATATATATATATATATATATATATATATATATATATAAATATATATATATATATATATATATATATATATATATATATATATATATATATATATATATATATATATATATATATAGAGATATATAGAGATATATATAGATATATATATATATATATATATAGATATATATATATATATATATATATATATATATATATATATATATATATATATATATATATATATATATATATATATATATATATATATATTTATATATATATATATATATATATATATATATATATATATATATATATATATATATATATATATATATATATATATATATATATATATATATATATATTTATATATATATATATATATATATATATATATATATATATATATATATATATATATATATATATATATATATATATATATATATATATATATATATATATATATATTATTAGATAATGTTGTTATAAATTTGAGAGGTGATTTATTTCAGTATGGTCATTTAATTAGTGTGTGTTTTTCTTGATTTGTATTATTCTGTCTTTATGATTGTGTTCTGTTTTGAGTATTTTTGTTTCATTAAAATTGAATTTATGATCTGTTTATTGAAAATATTTATTTAATGCAGTAGAACAATTTTTAGTGAATTTATGACCCCTAATTCTAGTTTCTAAGTATTGTATGGTTTGACCTATGTTTTTGGTCAATTGTTTCATGGGGTTTCATATACAATATGGGTTTTTCTATTTGTTACCGGGTCAGTTTTTAATTTAGTATGTGGTTTTTGTAAATTTTTGCATGCTTTATGGATATATTTGACATATTATATCCATGGTTTGAATATTTTGTTTATATTTTTCGGTAAATTTTCTATGTAAGGTAATAAAATAAATGTTTCGATTTTTCATTAAGCTAGGCACTGTTATAATGTTTTTGTATACGTTTCTTAAATGTTGAGTCTATAAGTTTTTGTGGGTGTTGTTTTCTTGTAATAAATTTTTTGCTTTACTTATTGTTTTTTTACGTGAAGTTGGGTCTGTTAGTTTGCTTGCACGATCGGCAAATCCAATAATTCTAAAAATGATTTTTTTTTTGGGAAAATGGGTGATGTGATAAAAAAATAGTGTTTCTTCCTGACCATGTGTCTTAATAGTGTACCATTCTGTAATTATATTTTTTTTATTGTTTAAAGTTAAATCAAGAATATTTATTTTTTTCAATTTCATTAATTGTAAACGTGAATGAAAACTATTGAATAAGTTTGTAATGTATTCGAGTTTTTCAATCGCTATAACTGTAAGGCAATCATCTACGTATCTTAAAAAAAGATAAGTAAACATTATTTTCTAAAAACTGTTTCCTAGTTCCTCTAATTCTAAATTTACTATAACACTGGATATGATTGAGCCCATGTTCCCTTTAAATTCGGTGCCTTTTCGTAAGACAACGGACAAAATAGCATAATTTTGCGGTCGATTTGAGCATTTTTTAAATGACGGCCAACCCTTCGGCTTTTTGAACTTGTCCTTGTATAAATAACATCAAGGATGCCTCAATAATAGAAAAAGTCAAGTCTCAAATTTTAATTTTCATTCTAATTCAGTTTCAATTAAAAATTCAATTCCAAAATCAAGGATGCCTCAATGATGCCAAAAATGAACAAGTTCTCTGCCAAATTTAAATTTTACCGGGACCGCATTTTATCTTTTGGTGGGAAGATACTTTACCAAAGAGCTTTAGTGTCACAAAATAATTAGTTTTTTCTGTTTTAATTGCTTCTAGTGAATAGTTTTTCCATAAAATATTTTCGGTCATATTTTTCTCATCATTTTTATTATCTAAAAAATTACTTTAGATGGAGAACGGACATTAGGGGAAAACAAAATGAACCCCGAATAATAACCAGAATATCAATTCAATGACGACGTGCGGCGATGTCCGACAATATCATTTACGAGTATCTAGTCTCTTCATATTCCTCGCTTTTATTTACTGTACATGAACAATATGTAGAATTTATAATGCCTGGCATAACCCGCTAATAGTTTTCTATCAATGCAAAAACCCATAAGCTGCACTAAATACAGATATTTCACAATACATAATTATATTAACAACTTACTGTACGATAGGTCCTCTTTTGTCCAGCGTGTTTTCCGGGGCGCCCTTCAAGGTCGACATGGACATTGTATATGATATCAAAGAAGTTTTCTACCACGGCCACTTTTCTGTAGACTGGCTCACCAGTCGAATTCTGTAAAAAAAAATTCATCAGAGAGATGTCAAATAATTTACGATAGGAAAATAGCTATATATTCTACAATGTCATAAATATATAATTGATGCCTCCAGCATAGAAAGGTGCAACAGGAAAGCTACTAACTCAGGAATTTAACTCTCTGAATCTTAAAATAATCATCTTCCGTTAGGCGTAAAGATTCGTAAGAGTTCATCAGCGAAATTTTCTTGAATTTTTAATTTAAATCAGTACAAATAAATAAAATTGAAGTGTCTGTTTGTAATATCACAGCTTTTTACTCCTTTACTAACAAGCTTTTTAACAATTTTTAAAATTTCTATCGGTCTGTTTGTTCCGGCTAGGTAATCTCCAAAACGGATGGAACAATTTTGACGGAACTTTCACTGGGTCATAGCTGATAGCTGATAGTAAGGAGTAACTTAGGCTACTTTTATTTTAGAAAAAGATTTGCGGTTCCTGGAAAAAAAAAATTCATGAAATTGTGAATAAAATACGATTCCAATAGGATTTATAAGTCTACATCCAATATAATCCAAAGTAAACATTATTAAATAATTATTAACGTAAATTTCCCAAGTATTTTTACTGGCTTCTGAGTAACCCAGTATAGATAACCAATATAGAGACAAAAAGGACGGTTTACTGGGGACGGCTATTGCGGATGGTTATGTCTCAATGTGCGGCTTTAAACATAATTTTCTAGCAGTCAGATCACACTTTTTTGTTTGCTTAGTTCTTATCTTTATTTTTCTACCGTTCCGTTATCTTTAATTCAAATTTTTTCGTTACATCTCAAACACCAAAACACTTTTACTTTGCTCGACGCGCGTTTCGTAAACCAAGATGGCATCATCCGGAGACGATGAAAACTATTCTTGAACTAAAAAATATACCCTATTTATATTATTTTCATGATGACGTCATTAGTCACGCTTTAATATATAGCAGTATATACCGTATACCGTATAGCCCGCTTTACGCGTTGGACAGCAACTGATCATTGAAGCGTGGCTAATGACGTCACCATGAAAATAATATAAATAGGGTAGATTTTTTAGTTTAAGATTCGTTTTAATCGTCTCCGGATGATGCCAACTTGGTTATATATAGGTAATTTTATTTAGTTACTTTTGGTTAACTTTGATATTTAATTTTGTAGTAACCATAAATTTGAGTGGTTTTTGTTTGACATTCTGCAGCGCTACTAGAAAAGCTGATCCAGGATTTTCTATATCTTCAATTTTCATGGAATATATTTCATTTGCACGACAAGCTTCCATTATTCCCGTTATTAGTCCAAACTTAAAAATTAGTGGGGTAACAACAGATGAACAAACAAGTCTTTAACTTAATTTCTCACCTTTGTTCAAGATATGTATCATGGGATACTTTATTATGGAATTTATTTATTTCTTGTATTATTACCAACCAGAGTACATCCAACAGCGATTAAAGTGGGCAATAAACGTTTGCCTAAGCTAGCTCAGTGCAATGAAATAAAAAAAATTGAAATTAGTAAGTTCTATGGATACCGTAGTCACTAATTAACCGTGGACGCCACTGACTGTTCGCAACCAAGTCAGATAGTCCCCAATTATCCTGGGTATCGAACCTACTCTCGTCACTTTCTGTAATTTTTGAGTGAAAGAAAAATAAGAAACAATGTACTAGTAACTAAATTTAAAAATTTAGACTAAAAATTGTTTCAAAGGTTATACAAAAATTTGATGGAAGTTAGAGTGAAGTCAAATTACATACAAGATTGCATATAAATCAAATTGTATATTTATATGGACCGTATTGTACACATATCAAAGCAACACATATAAACATATATCTTTTATCAAAAGTACATCATATACCTTTAGGTACTTACTATTGTGTCGATGTCAAAGTGCACTATGATCTTCCCACAACCAATGTTAACCAGAAATAGGACTATACCTACGTAAACATATTCTCAAAATATCGAAAGTATACAGGTAAATGCATATTCAATTTAGATTTGGAAATAAACATACCGTAGTACCTATTCATACACTATGAAAATTAATTTAGGTAAAGTCAAGTAGAATGAGAGCGTAAAGGATAGTTAATCATTATCTATATGTGCATACTATAGCAGTATCAAGAATAATTAAGAGTCCGCTTAAACTAATTGTAGGGGTAAATATTAATAATAAACCTCCTATCGAGGTCCCATCTTTAGCCAAGAATATTGACGCTTAAACTAATCTTATTTGAGTGGTAGCAAGTGGTCCAGTAAGGTGGGTCTCTCCAGCAAGTCTACGTATGTAGTTGTTAGATTTCAACTGGGTGGAGGTAAACCCAACCACGGTTTGAGATACTACAGAGGAAGTTCCCAAGATACCAGGTTACAAGTCCCAATGTTTCAAAGGTGCCCAGAATTACAAGATGTCAAAGTTACAAGATGTCAAGGTTACAAGGTGGAGTGACCCACACTCGACAGAAGAAGCTGAGTTGATGGAAGCTGCTTCGAAAGGTTGGACTAGGCTGGACATCACTAGGAATTTAACGCAACGCAGGCTCTAGAGAACACAAAAAGGAGGAAATAGAAAATGGCCTCATGGCAACAAAAAAAAATCTCATACCTATTTCAAAAAGTTGAAACCGATATACCATCGAATGTGTGCGGTTAACAAACCTCAAAAACACACCACAGTGATTTTCTTATTAAATCCCACATATCGTGGAAATAACAACGTATTTATTCTTATAAGAAAACACTTTTTAACTTGAAATATGTCGCGTTAACACTCGTTCGCAAAAAGAAAAAGGAAAGAAAAAGTGGCTTCATCCTACATGCCCAGACAATGGCAATCAGGTCATGTGTCGTTACTAAACACAATGTGTTGACACTAAACTTGTGGTGTACACTTGTTGTCACTAAACTTGTGACATACATGCCTTGAGATCTAATAATAAATGTTAAATGAAGAGAGCCGTCGATTTCCCTAATAGATTTAATCAAAATTATGTACCTACAACGACCTTCTGATATCTAAATGGTCAATTGACAAAAGTGAACGTAACAGTGTAGTAAATGTTCTGGCTTGAAAACCTTCGGATTTGCACTAGAAAAGTGTGTGGAATTTGGCATAATGTTCTGTCTTTATCCGTTGCTTTAATTATATCAAGTGTACTTACTAATTATATCAAGTGTACTCTTCATAGAATAAATTGTCCATAATGAGGAGGGTTTATATTTCTCTGATAATTCGAAAATGAATTAACTTTTTTAGCAAGTCTCAAATTCATAAAAGATTTATATACTGACATGTAGTCTCCTTTAGTTTATTTTTCAGTTAGTAGTTTCAGTAAATATAATGATGTTCCTTAATCCGTTTCCTTAATCACTGAAGGCGTATGTACCTATAATTTCATGTTCACCATCATTATTCATTTTACCTTCTCTCTGAATAACACAAATTTTTGAATGTAAAATACCATTTTATTTCAAAAACGCAGCATATACTTTGACAATTGGACAAAAGACAGTGTCTCTCTTTGCCTGACAGGTCATAACCTACTAATATATTTTGCAAAATAAGACTGACTATTTTCATAAAAATAAAGGTTTATTTTTAAATAATTTAAAAATTATCGTTTAAGTTTAATTAATTGTCGTTAATAACAAATTCTAAGCAATTATGTTTGACAAGTATCGCAAATATAACTATAAGTTAATAAAACTTCGTCGAGAAAGGTTATCACTAATATTTATTCCACTAGATTGTACCAGTGAATTATGAAATCATTAATCACCGCAGTAAATTATGAGTATAATAATACTTAAGGAAAGAGACAGATAATATACATATTCTTTAGTAGTCGTGGATGAGAGTATATTATACAACGAACAGTAATTAACGACAGTCATTATATTAACGCAGGGCGATCTGATTTATATTTTGGACGCTCCCAGAAAAAAGTGTATAACAGTTGAGAATTCCTAAATAATCATTAATTTGTTAAATTATTTGATGAAAAATTTATTTTATTGAAAAGAAAATTTAATCTCTTGATGATGATTAGCAAAATAAGCGTAGAGCAGCAGTACTTCGGTGTTAATAAAAAGCTGCGTTTGCTTTTTTCTGCGGAAGTTCCGAGCCATCTCTTCAAGACAAAAAAATTGTAATAATTTAGCATTTATAAAATTAATGGATATCGATTTACACTTTTTGGATCAAAGAGACTTGGACTTTAATTTTGTAAAATGGCATATCAAGTCGTACTGTATTAATAGAATAATTAGTTACTTTAAAATAGAAACTAAAAGAAAGCCACAAAGGTGCACAACGCTGAAAAAAACTAAAGAAATATAAGATATAATTTCCTTTTCCTGCAGATGAGCAATACGGGTAGGGCAGTCTCAAATAATAAGGGTCGATAAGAGAAATTCAAAAAAAGTCGGCTTGATGTATCTACGTCCTATTTCCACTCCTATGGAATAGTGCTCCGAGATACGGTCACGAGGAACGAATGGTGTGGGGTTGGGAGGGTGCAAGGCCGGATATTCCGGAGGTCTGCAGGGTTGAGGATGATTCGGCACAACTTCGCCAGCCGGAGTATTCAGCTGAGGGTAACCAGGGATATAAAACCAGCGCAAGGGGTGTGGGTGAGACTCACCCTACGCAGTGGTGCAACTCTAGAGTTGGGGCCGGAGAGAGGATTCAGTGCTCGACCTTTCCTACACAAAGGAAAAATTTCCACCCTCTTGCCAGCCCGCTGTTACTATGGTTTTAACCCATCGAGCAGGTGAAAATCACAAAAAACTCACTTAATGCGTCTTGTATTTTGTCAAGTACTATACCGGCTTATAATATAACAGAAAAGTTATAAATTTCACAGACTGTGTTACATACTAAACACCCATGGTCAATTGTATTTGTAGAATACTAATACAGAAATATTATTTAGGCAGTATCATATAATTATCAAAGCATACTTTCTTACTTAAAAATCATTGAAAATATGTACCGGGTGATTTATTAACAGGGGACGTAGACCATATCTCAGGAACTAGTATGTCATAGAAGGTTGGGAAAAAGTAAACTATAAAAAAAGTGGATCGGAGAAATCGTTGAAAGATGATACAGTAACGTTAAATTAGAAAGATTAAATATTTCCTTAATTTGCTATGATAACGTATATTGCAAATATTATGTTCTTGTTTTATAAGTTTTATAAGTTATAACCGAAGAGAATATTTTTCGGTATTATTCTGTTATTATCAACAAATAATATAACATTACTTGTTATATTATTTGTTTTAATAAAATTAAACTACGACTACATCCTCATAGTGGGATAGCTTAACGTCGAACCTCCCGTTAATGTAGACACACCGGAGAAAAGCACCAATTTTTTTCAAAAACTCCTCCGTCGCCATCTTGGATTCCTTAAAACATTTTTGCAAATGTGCCGAAAGTAAGATAATTGTCCTCCCATGTGATGATTATGCCGAAGTTATTCTTCGAGTAACTGATAGGTCCAAGTCATCATGAGGAAGCAGACACCAGACTCATTAATTATCCACTTATAGGATGCACTTTTGAACGACTATAGTAACTGTATGGTGCGTATTGCTGACACGGACGTAGTGGTGATCCTCATTGGCAAGTTCCACCATCTGATGCCCGATGACCTTGTGTGCAGATTTGAAGATTGGTGTTGCTTTTGGTACAGGCAAAACATTTATTTATATTGACATTAATGCTATCTAAAAGACATTATTGATCCTCCCTGTATTCCATAGTTTTACGGGATGTGATAACACATCATCATTTTCTGGACGAGGCAATAATATAAATTGATATTGATAATGAAAATTTTAAGCTACTAGAATGCTTCACCGTGATATTGTATGATAAGAACTGTGGATTGGAAAATGTGAATGAAGCCGGGAATGAGTTGTTTTGTCAGAAGATTAAGTCAATGGAGAAACCTTCATCAACGAAGGAAACACTACACCAACACTCCAAACGGGACGTAATCAGGTCACGATAAACACCATAACGTTTCAAATATAGATATTTCAGAAATTTCCTCCGAATATGAAGTTTGGATGTGTGGTGTGTTCTTGGTAAATATGTGACCAAATAAGACTTGCATATTCTAATTGAGATCTCACGAACGTATAGTACAGTACATTTAGACAATCTACATTATCGACATCTTTGCACGATCTTATTATATAAATCCCAATGAAGGCATTGAAAATGAGGCAATATTATTTATATAGATTTCAAATAGATGTTTATTGTCAAATGTTACACCTAAATTTGAGGGATGAAAACATCGTTCATGTTGACTGGTATTAACGGTGTAGTTAAAGTTAACTGGTCTTAGTTTCCTTGTAAACGTCACAACTTTACATTTAGATACATTTAACTTTAATTTATTAGATTCACACCATTGTACTAGATGGTTTAAATTGTCTTGTAGCACCTTATAGTCCTGCATAGTGTTGATCTCCGTAAACAACTTGAAGTCATCAGCATATAAGAGAGATTTAATATTAAATTACACTACTAGGTCATTAATGAAAATATTAAAGAGCAGTAACCCCAAGATGGAACCCTGGGGGAAATAAATTTAGGTGATTCGAAGCACTTGTACTCAACACATTGTTACGCCACTGACTTTGTAAAATAAGTGCCTACTGTCCAGAACCCAAATACACTTTATTTGCTTCCAAACACAACAAGTCACAACTGTTTGCAATGATAAATTACTACTGAAAACTTTTAATTACTTGTTACTAGGTCTTGTCATGAGCATTCAAACTAAAACTGCCTAATGTCGCGATCGGCTGGCCCCTATATACTATTTTCAATATTCTGGAAAGTTCTAGAAGCTTCTAGATTATTCGATCCCATTCTAGATTGTTCTCACTTGTTCCAACTCATTCTAGATTATTCTCATTTATTCCATCCCATTATAATTTGTATACAAGTCGTGTCGAAGGGTTCCACATGTTCTTGCACCGCAACTATTCTAAATGGGGCCAGGGGCGTTTCTCGGTTATTTGAAGTCATAGAGGCTGAGACTTCGCCCTTGGGGGGTTGTATCTGGCACCCCCAGATGCGATGTTGCCACATCGTCGGGTGCGGTGTTGTCAGATTGCGCAGATTTTCCCTAGATCTAGGGAATTTTCATTACATCGTGCACAATCGCTCCTGACGATTCCGTAACTACATTTTAAATAATGATTTAAAAAACGGAACCAACGTGTCACTAAATCCAATTTTTTGCAAAATGATGTTGATGTGATCGATCTTGTCAAGACCCTTGAAAAGCCCGTATGAATTACGTCGACGTTCATAAAACCGTTTTAATTTTCCGAAATTATACCTTCTATACTACTATAAATCACCGTATAGAGAGTGATTTCAAAGACCTATTCCCATAATTCTGGAAATGTTCCAGAAAATATTGATATTAGTAGCGTGTGTGTCGGAAAAAATAAATCGAAAATTGTAAATATTTTGAACAAAATTACCTCCCCCCAGGTTTCGAGAATGCTGCGCACAATGGCCGCATTAGAATTTCTCTTTTGGGTTGTGCAACCCCTCAAAACGGCAGAAGAAACCGCCC
>CAXKVY010001322.1:62500-77959 GCA_964058915.1 Tetropium fuscum | reverse complement strand
TATACTTGTCTAACGATTCATGACCGATTTTGCATTATTAGTACGACGCGACGTTACATATTATTTTTTTCAGCCAAGTTAATAATATGTCCACGAAATATTTAATAAATGATGACTTCTTTAACGTGTTGTGTGGCTCAATAATGAATATTGGTCCAATAATAATTGCAAAAAAAAGTTTCTATAAAGTAAAATATTTACGTGTTCATTACTCTACATAAAATATAATTACATACTTAACAGAATTTAATTTAGAATATTCATTTGTAAATATATTCAATTTAATTTGTAAATATGCGTCACTGCTACGAATGATGTAATTAATAATACATATATTTAGTCATTTGCAGTTATAGTGAGTGACAAATTAAATACTCTTTTTCAAAGGAAATTAAATAAAAAAATAAACCTACAGGGATAAATTGTCTTTTCTCTTGTACTTAATTAATGTTGCTCTTTGTAATGTCTTACCTTCGTGTTGCCAAAGAAGGCCGTCAATCGTTGTTTTATTTGCTTTTTACTTTGGTCGCTGTCATGCAGGGAGAGCGTCGAGCTGGCCACATTCGGTTCTTCTGTGCTGGAGCTGAAGAAACCCGTGGTGCGGGGACGATAACTCTGCAAATGAAGTGTCACAGGATTAATGAATGCCCAGGGTAGTTGTTTCAGGTTTGTTTTAGGATTTACTAGGTCTCTTGACGAGGCAAAAAAGTTACTTGATTAGTGCTCGTTTGTCGAGTAATATATTGCTGAAGTTTGAGAAAACTATTAAAGAAATATACTCTCATTAAATATAAATGTGTTGAAAACTATGGTGGTTAAATAATTGTAAAAATATCATTGGTTAATTGATATAGGTCATAATTTATTGCATGAGTTTAATGCTAATATAACATGACTAAATAATTATTTAGAGAGATTATTCACAGCCAAACGTATTAACAAGTGCAAATTCATCATATTCATCATAGGCTAAGCATATTACGAAAAGGAAAGGCAAATAGGGGAAAGATTTTCCATAGTCGTAACTTTCTCATCCTTTATGTTTTTGGGTCGCTGAACATGATTCTGAATTTTGCTGACAGAAATTTTGCCCAGAACCCCTCTTTTTTTGCAAAAAAAATTTAAAAATTTGGCACCTTTTTCGATTTCGCGTCTATATTTTAAAAACTATTCGTTTTTACGAAAAGACCATCCTATACAAAAATTAAAGTAGACAAAATTTCCTACTATTTTGTATTTTTCTATGGCCGATAGTTCCGCCGCTAGAGCGCGCTGGAAAATGATCCAAAAAAGTGACAAAAAGGCGATTTATATAGCTCTACTACTGCTTCAAGTCTTTTATTTACTGTACACACATTCATTTTAATTTTTTTATAAATTTCACTATTCCTTAGAATACGTACTTTTTCACGTATGAATTTATGGTGCAATTATAAGTTATTTTATTCATTTGTCTGCAATATGTTCTTTATTTTCAAAACTGTGAAAGCATACACGATCATGTATGGTGACCATGCATGCTTTCACAATGAAATACAAATCAAAATTTTTGCACAAGACACTATAATTATTGCATTGTAACTGAACACATGCGAACCTTATACTATACTCAGCAAAGTGTTGCAACAGCTGGGAAACGATTCCTTGTCTCAGTGAATGGCCACACAGGGAGGACGGCACCTTCTTTGGATCATTTAATATTTTTGACATAAGAAAGAACCTTTCGGGACCTTTTTAAATAAAGCTGCACTACCACCGTCCGCAGCTATAGGGTTTATTTACAAGTGCAGCAATGGATGGGGATTCAATTACGTGCTGAAGATTGGGGTTGTAAGAAGACCAACAACAGGCTGGAACCAATCACCATACTTCTAGTCCCTGCTCCCCCTGAATTGCTGAAGTTGGTGACCTATAGATGCACTAAGACTTGCGCACGCAACTGCGGTTGCAAGAAGGCGGGACTAAGTTGCACCCATATGTGCGTCAACTGCGTCAACTACCTTTTTCAAAACTGAATAGGTACAGAAACAATCTGAAAATTCCTTGCCACCACTATCACTCAACGAATCTATCTAATACTATTTGCACTTTTCAGCAAACTGGGGCCTACCTGAAGTTATACAGTAACATGAAGCTACCACCTCCAGGTTGTAGCTACCACTGCCACTAGCATACTAACACTGATTCTAGTAACAGATTTCTTTTTATATTTTTATAAATTTCATTATATTTTTATAAATTTCCCTATTCGTTAGAGTACTAGTCCAGTCCAGTAAAAGAGGTGTAGAGTGCGTGAGCAGGGACTTAAGTAAATCCCTCAGTAACTTGTCCAGGGAGTGAACATACTAAAAGTCCTGACGTCTAGGAGATGAGCCGAAGGAGATGGGGCGCAAAGGTCCACTTTTGGGTTTTTCGCTTATATGTCGAAAACGGTGCGTCGCACACTGGTAGAAATATTTAATTTAACGGTGCAAAAGTAAAAAGATATGGATTTAATAAGAAGTATTGCGCTTACTATGTTGTTAGATCTCATAATACCAAAATATATTGAAAAAATGTTTATAAATACAGGGTGAGACAAAATATTTATAAAATTAAAGTTTCTTAAGAACTTCCAGAACTGTTATTGAAATCTTCTTGTAGAACTTCACCAGATAATTCATCAGGAGATGGTTGCAACAATAGGCATTTAACTTCACCATCAAGAGCTTTACTAATATATGTTCACGCATATCGGAGTAGTCGGAGAAAAAAAAATTTAATAGGTCGGCCAGTGTTTGCACTCTTAAAAATTTTCTGGTGCTCGCGATACATACTAAACACTTTATTGCTGGCTTCTAGTGCTTCTTCCGAAAACATTCCGATAGGCAAAAGAGCAGATTGTATAATATCTGCTCCATGGATGAGCAGTTTATAGATACTAGAGGGTATACTATACCACGAGTATAGATCCACGTACTTTTCTGCATTCTGCGTAATTCCTAAATGATTGTATATCTACAGCATATCCACAGGAAATTGTTTGTAATATCACATTGAAACGCTTTATCAACTCTTCATCAACTCCTGTGATGGAATATGTTAGAGAATACTGTTCAAAAAAGTGACTGGCAATATTGCCATCATTTGTTGTATCATATCCGGCTTTGGGGATCTCTACTAAAAATCTCGTTTGTGTTCTTAATTCATTTTGAATATATTTTTTCATTTCGGCAAACTTTCTCTTGTCTTCTTATTTACGAGTTTTTCACTTTTTCACATCCCGACGATATGCAATGTGTAGAAGACACTCTAAGCACCATGCATGCAATGTAGATAGTCCATATGCATACTAATCCATGCATGCAATGTAGATAGTCCATATGCATACTTGCCTGTATCTGGAGAGCGCTGTTGGATGAACTGCAAATTGTTCATATGTTTCGGTGTTACTCCACAAATAACACACGATTGGTTTGACGTATCATTGATGACCCCAAACATTTTGCCATCGATCTTAGTTAATTTGAAGCAAGAAGTCATAATGATTTCCTGTCCAGAAATAGAAACTTTAGTAGGCAATATAGCCTGCATTTGCTGTTCTCTATTTTGTATTTCTCGTTTACACAATTCCTCAGTTTGTTTCCCAAATAAAAGTTTTATAGATCTGTAGAATCTAGTAGATGAAGGCGCTCGATTATGCCATACAATGGTATTCGTTTTATTTGCTCGTGCAAGGGTACAATGCAAACTGCAAATAAGCCGGAATCCGATTTTTTCACCTGCATCATCTCCAGAAAATTTATGTTTGTATGTAGATTGCCCAGAACTTTCATCGCACCCCCATCTTGAAAATTATTGTTAGACCATCTGATACGTTATCGATTTGTTGAGGGAACACATCCTCTTGAACCATTGCTAATCTGGTTGTGGTGTGGCCAACAAAGGCCTATACCGTTATTTCTGCAGATGTTTCACTAACCTTTATTGATTTCACTGTGGGAGAGCATTTTTTTTGCTTTTAAAATTAATAGTGTCATATGAGGGATATATATCTGCATGACGCATCTCGGCCCTAGATTACATTAAAAACTATGTATGGTATAATGTCCGTCAACAATTAATGCAAGTGCATCTTCTAGTGTATATTTGATAGGCTATCAAATCGGAGATTTTTTTTCAGTACCCCGCTTTGGAGTATTCCGAATACTTCATGCATTATGTTTGCTGCATCTCTTTGTCTATCCAAACGGAAACTTGTTTCTATCGCAAACGTTAACTGGTCTTTGAATTAATTCTGTCGTATGTGTAATAATTTTCGTTTCTTTAACGATGCCGTCACTTCTTGAAACTGCTTTGGCGGTCGTCCCATTTTACTGCCGGATGGTCGTGGTATTGACTCGGTAGGTGCATGCTGAGGAGAGAAGGTGTCATTTTCATCTAGTCATTTAGATTCACGCGCCAACATTCTCTTTATTGAACGGCGATACTCCATTTTTGGGCAACTTTGTTATTAAAATTATAAATTTGCCGTTTATTATGCGGTTACACAAACGTGGAGGAGAAAGAAGTAAGAACCGTATGCTACTTACTCAGCCCCAATAATTCGTTTTCGGGCTTATGGATTTTCACCTCTTTAAGAAACTTTGAGAGGCCGTAATTTTTCTTCTAGCAATTATCCGCACTAAATATCAATTTTAGACGAACATGTGTTGCCACACTTGAAAGCGGGTTATTAAACGCCAGTAGACGAAAATTATGTTACTTGATAAATGGAAAATTGTATTTTAAAAATGCAATCGATTTGAATAATTCTCATTTAATTGTTTTTATCTTGAAAACTGCTCAATATTAAACTCACAACATTCTCTGGATTCACTTTTCCATCCTCTTTGGCCGTGAGGGTCCTGGCCATCTTCAGTCGTGGGTGACTCTTGCTTAAGGGGCTCTGTGTCGTCCTCATCGTCGTAAATAGGCACGCCGTTGAGGCTTTACGGCATTCACCTTAGCCACTACCACAATCTTTGGTGCAGCGGCAAAATATCATTTTCAGTAGGACCCCCGCTGGTGGATGTTCTGTTATAATTGGCACTAGGATGTCTTCACCCCCATTCTTGAGGGGGCAGCTCATTTCCGAGCCACTGCTGCACGTGGTAGTATATAGGTGCGCGTGGAATGATGCTTAGCTGCGCTTTCAGTTGGTGGGAGGGAGCTGATGTCAGGGTTAATATTTGCGACTGACCTCACGTACGACTGGACGTGGCACTGGTTGAGGGAGGACTGTGATGCTGGTACCCCATACCATTTGAGGAAGCACATCTTCCCAGCCTCCTCAACCTCTCCGCGAGCGTAGGAGGGGTTGAAAAAGATTACTGCCGCATCCTTGAAACCATGCTGCTGCATCTCTTGGGTGGACAGTGCCATTGTTTTGATTTTCCCTCGAACGGGTTTCAGCAGCAGGATGTCTTGGGTGGGAGCAGTGGAAGCTATCAGAAGGACAGCGTGGTCCACATCCTCACCAGCAAAATCAACGTCAAAAAAATGTTCGCAAAACATTATGTCTGATGAAAATGTGAGGTAAAAATCTTAGTTTCGAAACCTTTTACTTTTCGTGCGTGTGGCTCGAAAACGGTTGCCAATTCGAAGAGTATATGGAACAAAGGCTGTAGAGAATTCCAAGAGCTTTAATTTCGTATAGGAAAACTTTTCCCTACGTTGCACCATTTTCGACACATTTGCGAAAAACCCAAAAGTGGACCCTCTTTGTGCCCCCCCCCCCTTCGGCTCACCTCCTAGACGTCAGGACTTTTAGTATGTTCACTCCCTAAGCACCCGGAAAAAGTTTATGAAGAAATCGCTGAGGTCCCTGCTCACGCACTCTACAACCCTTTTTGGGCCAATCGTTGACTGAACACGTACTTTTTCATGTATGAATTTGTGGTGCAATTATAAGTTTATTTTTTCATTTATCTGCAATGTTTTCTGTATTTTCAAAACTGTGAAAGAATATATGGTCAATATGGGTTAAATCCACGGAAATCGGACATAAAATGCCATAAATCGCATTTTGTCAAATATTTGGATTTTGACCATTTTCCAGCGCGCTCTAGCGGTGGAACGATTGGCTATGGAAACAAATAAAACAATTGAAAATATATGAAATTTTGTCTACTTTAATATTGTAATAATGTAATAGTCTTATCGATAAAACGCATAGTTTTTGAGACATAGGCGAGAAACCGAAAAAGGTGCCATTTTTAATTTTTTTTTGTAAAAAAGGGTTCTGGTCAAAATTTCTGTCCGCAAAGTTCAGATTCATGTTTCGCGACCCAAAAACATAAGAGGTGAGAAAATTACAACTAAAGCGAAACTTTCCCATATTTTTCCTAATATGCATTTAGCCTATTATAGATGAAGACAAAAAGTAACTATTTAGGTAATTAAATTGTCCAAAATTATAATCCCAAAAAATAAGGATTTGACACGGAAAAGGGTAAGTAGCGAATTTCTCTCGCAAATCACAAAGCCACAAAATAGCATAAAGTTAAAGTGAAATATTGACACAGACTTTAAAAATTAAAGCTACTTGCTTGAGTTATAAAATATCCAACTTAATTACTTTTATTGGGAAAAATATGAAATAGAGTATCTATATAATTTTAATTTAAACAACATTAAAATAGAAAATAAAAGAAGGAAGTCCCCCAAGTTTTATGATGATCATTATTGATGCTATCAGGCCATCAATTATGTTGAATACGATGTCATATTGGAGAGACAACCGGCATTTGGAAGTTAGATTGATTACTAGTTAATTACTTGCTGATGCTTCCTTAAGAGTAATGATAAGGAATTGCTCAAAATTTTATTAATAATCTGGGCCAAAGTATGCAATTCATAATATGTCTTTTCTTTGCTTAAAGTTTTTTACCGTTTATATGATATTTGTGGAATACCTAATTCTCTTTGTTAGATTTAAGGATTTTGCAAAAACATTGTAATATAATAATTTAAATGAAATGAATATAAATTAATCAAATTATCAAATATTATTTATTGTACATAAGATACGGGTATAATGTCAATCTTACATCTCAGATTCCTGCAGGAAAAAACCGTATCGAAAATTCCTATATAAATATATTCAATATCTTCAACGTGCATATTATGAGGTTTCTCCTGCAAGTGTTTCTAGTACAAGTCCAGAATGTGCTTCTCTTCTGCCATTCGTGCAAGTGCAAATGCTACAATGCTACCCTTCATCCCTTCATATGAACCTATTTCTATTAGTTTAGTGGGACCCTCCCGAAGCAAGACATAGGCGTGTTCTTTTATTTATCGATAGTACATCGATGTTATCAAAACAGTTCTGTCTAATTGCGACCACATGAAACACGCAAGTGTTTCATTATAAATGCACAGCAGAAAGAGCGACTATAATGGCAACGTGGTAGAAAAAATCTATTCCTTCCCAGTTCATTATTTTGCCGTTTAGACTTTCACATGCCGCTGAGTATAAATTACATTCTGGCAAGTACATTAGTGGCAAGTACATTAAGAAACCTTGATGCACTACAAAACATTGTTGAATATATACAAACATATAAGATCCTTATTTTAATTTTCCCTTGCATAATATTTACCCCTTCTCTTCCTTTAACCGTGGCCTCGCAATATGTTATATTGAGTTGCCATGATACTATGATATTATGCATTGAGTTGCATTGAGTTGCCCCTTGGCGTAAACGTGTACATGTACATATTACACCCACTTCCTTGGTATTTCCTTCTCTCTTTCGGATTTTATAAAGTGTTTTTATTTTGTCTGATTTGGTAACCATCGACAGTGTAGCTGGTCCAATCATATTAGCATAAATAGAAAAAATAAATTATAATGTTTTGCCATTTAGGGATTATACCCGGCAAAGTAAGACTTTTAAAATAAAAAAAGTTATAACTGTAAAGTGCTTCATCCCAAAAACCACCCCAAACGTGGATCTCACAGAAAATTTTATACCCACAAAAAATATTCCTTATGAAATTTGCTACAAATAAGTTTCGATTCCGATTAGTCCAATAGTTTTCGAGCTCATAATCAAATAAAGGGGTTGAGGTTAGCTCAACGTACGCTTAGTATTATCTTAATAAAAAGCAATTCTATGATAAAAGATGACTATTTTCTTTATCTGATTTTGTAGTAAGATTTGTTTCAATGGTTTCCCCCTCAGGCATAATCCACTTCCACTAAGCAGATATCTTCTTTCTAGACTGTCGTCATCACCAGTATCTCGTTCCGTACTTGGACAGCTTTAATCAAAAAAATTTCTGCACATGTTTGTGCAACGCAATCCCGCTTTTACACAGCCGCATCTTTTTCCACATCCTTGCTTACAATTGCAAGTTATTAATTATAAAATTGAAGATGGAGCTGGTGCCCTTGTAGTGTAGATAAGCGAGATGGTGTTGTGGAATTTCTTCCAGCCCCACAGATCCATTTGTAAAAATTTCTTTCATCATGTTTCCAAGTGCAAACATAAGTGAGTAAGTACGATGGGAGTGCTAATATGCTGATGCTGATGTTGCAGGTAGCTTGGATAATATATCACTACTGTTTGTTTGTCCAATGAATTTATTGAAATAAATGTATTTCTACTCATTTAGGCTTCTGATGATCTATATAGCGTTGTAGAGTACTAGGATGAACAGTTCTCCAGCATTATGAATTTCTTCGTAAGTTGTCGAGGTCTATTTTGTTGTTGAAAACTTGTACCGACTGTTGCTTTCCTTTTCAAAAGAACACAGATGTTGTGTCGCAGCCACTTACAGAATGAATAAATAAAATGTAATCCTTGCATTTGCGAAGGATAATACCATCACGCCTATCTACACCACAAGGACACCAGCTTCACCTTTAATTTTATCATTGCATTTACCTTCAAGGATGCGGGCTGTGCAAAAGATGAGGCTGTGCAAAAGGGGGACTGTGTAGCACATTGCACAAATATGTGTAGAAATTGCCTTGGTCAAAGCTATTCAAATATACGGAAGCAGGCACTGGGGACGACGACAGTCTATAAACAAGAAATCTGCTTAGTGGATGAGATGTGATGGGGAAACCACTGAAAAAGAAAACGCGTGAGAAGCCCTATCTCAAGGGTCGTGTCGGTTTGACAGTTTTCTGTCAAACACTCTTTATAATTGTGTAACAAATTATCGATGGATAACCGATTATTTTGAAGTACGTATAGTAGGTATTACTACTGAAAATATAATAATAAGAAAGGTGCAAATAATCTCCAGTTGCGCCAGAAAATGTCTTCTAAATATGGTCGGTATACTACAAATATGTTCTAAAAATAATTACAACGCTCTTGCTTGCATAAAACACCCCAAAGCTTCGTATGCTTTAAATCTAATATTCAGGTGGCTTTAATTTCTTAATTGGTCTTTGTTAAAGTAAACGTATACGAATATAAATACAATAAAACGATATACTTCTCTATGCATTTCTTGTAATTACTCCTAGTAACTTACCCCTGATTGCTTTCGTGAATGATTGCTGTAGAAGGATCCAGATAGTTTTTTATTGCTTGCTTCTTTGGCTGAAAATAAAGACATATTTAATACATGCAACTATAATCGCATACGATATTGTTGGTTTGACAAAAGAAATATAAATAATCTTTGTGATAATTAGTTATCACTAATCTCTTTTAGTACTCAGATCATAATTATTAACAAATTTACTTATGATTTAAATATAATATATTATCGCGTACAACGCGGGTTCGCATGAACGTTTGCTTCGCTGGAGACCATTTGACCACTCTGCTGGCTGCCTATATATCGTGTGAGAGGCATCAACGTACCAAGGAGAGTTCATGGTCACAGCTCAAGCTCAATTGTATTCGAGTACTAGGCTCGGTTAGGTAATTTGGCGTGGTGCGGCGCAAGGCTAAACGTCGCTATGGGTGTTCAATAGTCCAAGGACTGCTAAATCGCGTACAACGCGGGTTCGCGTTAAGGTGTGCTTCGCCTGGGGACAATTTGGTCACTCTGCTGGATGCCGATTACCCTTTTACGGCCTATATATCGTGTAGGAGTAATCCACGTACCAAGGAGAGTTCAAGGCACTTTGGCGTGGTGCAGCGCATGGCTTATGAGGGCTGTATATTATTGCAATAAAATAGAGCAATATTATTAAATCACTGTTCTGCAACGGTTTTAAGAGAAAAGTAAAATATATGTTGCTTAACATAGAAGGTAAACGTAGCCAAGTGGTATATTTCAGTTCATAGTCAATATTGCTTGTCTGCATATTATTGTACTTTATGTGGAACCCTATTGGGATTAATAACAGCTATCAGCTGACAAGCCTCCAAGTTAAATTAAGGGTTATTATTATTATTATGAATATGTTAATTTATAAAAGAAAACGAAACAAAAATACGAAGAATTTCGAATAAATGTAAATAATAAATAAACATTATTAGTCCAGTCACTTTGTATTTAAAATACACTATTTTCTGTAAAAGGTCTGACCGGCAAAAAACTTCAGAAATGTGTACCTCTATAGGGCAGATTTATTGTCCTAAATTTGCAACCCTCTCCAAGTAGAGCACAAACTACCCCAGGCGTTCAAGAGTGCGAATATCTAAAAAGGAGACAATTTAAATGATCTATATTTTAAATATAATTAGTATTTAAAAAAAAATTACCAATAAATTAATTTAGTCAGAAACAATTCATCATATTAATCATTTTAACACTAATAAATAAGGGACCGCCTAGCCGCAAGACTTGGCCGGTATGATTTCGAGTTAAGCAAGGCGGCGCCGGCTGGCTATTGGATCGGTGACCTAGGCAGGCTTGGGCGAACAGACTGTGGCAGTCTACCTGGGACCTGGGATCACTCAACACATCGGCTGCGGGTGCGCGGTCTCCGATAGATGGTAAAATGAGAACAGAGTAATAAATCTCAGTAACTCAGACCATGCTACCATACATAAAAATTGTAAGAGACTTTGCCACCAAGCCACCAGTAATAAATAAGATGGTTTGAACAAAGGAACGCGAGTAAAAAGGAGAAATGTACAAGGGGCCTAATGAGCCTAAGTGCTGTAGTGGAAGAGAAACCACTGTACTCCAACCCACATACATACATACATCTCTTGCATCTGAAAAACTATTGTGCTGTTGAATAAATATAAATGTCCTTATATTTAAATATAATCGATCTAAAATAATTATTAAATTAATATTATGTTAGCTAAATGAAAAAAAATTAATGCATAATAGGGAAAAAAATCAGCATTATTTTAAATAAAATTGTATTACAATTAATATATATCCAATATTTTAATTTAATTACCCTCAGTATATACAATTTGTTCTCAGCTGAAACTTTTATGAGCAACTGAAAAAATATTTTAGTCCTAAAATTAATAAATGCGCATTAAAAAAAGGTGAAATTTTCACTACACCATATCGATGCGTTGGATGTGTCACTCGGTTAACGTTAGCCAGTGTACCGACGTCTACATACACCAACTAGCTCAGCTTCGAGTTTGCGCATATTGCAGTTATCGTATGTAGTAGTACTTCTTCATAACAACTCGAACTCGGGCGACTATTTTAATTATCTTTTTTGGGTTTGCCTTTTACTTTTGTGAATTCTGTAATTCAGTGAATTTCAATTATCTACTAACGAAAAATAGGCATGGCTTCAAGAGCAAGAATTAGGTACGTGTCGGAAATGAAAAACTGATTTTTCCAAGCTTTAAGAAAATATTTTAATGTTTTGAAAATCCTCGTTTTATATTATATTTTATATTATATATTATATTTTATATTCCAACAGACTGACTAAAATTTACCCCCTTGTCACATGTGCTATAACTTCTGACCAAAGCAAAATATTCGATGTTCCTTTCGTGGTTCGATGGACCACTGATTCCTGTACTTAACTGCCGATTTGTTTTTTTTTACTTAATACTGTTTGACTGAGAGCCGGGAAAGTGCCGCGCTGACTTTTTCTCAATTTTTTCATTAAAAGTTAGCACTACCTACAAGTGCGCTTTATTAAAAAAAGAAAATTTTTGAGAAAAACGCTAAAACACCCCTTCTGAGTCTTTAGGCAACCTATCTTTTAGGGGTGTCTTCATATCCCTAACTCGCACCTCTTTGGCTCTGCACCTGAAAAAGTGGCAACGCGGCACCTTTTCCCAATGAAACACTATTAAGTAAAAAAGAAGAAACAAATCGACAGTTACGTAAAGGAAAAAGTAGTCTATCGAACCCCGAAAGGAACTTAGAATATTGTGCTTTGGACAGAATTTATAGCACATGCGACAAAGGGGTACATTTTAGTACAATTTTTCAGTATAAGTATGCGTGTTGCGCCAAAATTAATTCCAATTCAAATTCAATTACCCAGGAATATGATACTTTCTACTACATAATCGCAATCAGAGCAATGGTTAAGGCTGAGAAGCTCGGAATGTTCGAACGTAGCCAGAATTAATCCGCGAAACATTGAGGGAAAAAGTGCCCCTCTACTGGGGCCTTCCATTCAAAAACTAGCATATATCTATGCTTTCCGGGAGTTTTCGGTAGAAAAACTCAAAATCTACTTTTATTAATAACAAATTTTCGTTGTCAGACTAACGGTTTCAGCTAAGTTTTCAAGTTAGTGCAATTTCACCCTTTTTGAACGCCTGGGGTAGTTTATGCTCCACTCGGAGAGGGTTGTAAATTTAGGACAATAAATCGGCCATATAGAGGATTACATTTCCGAAGTTTTTTTGCGGGTGAGACATTTTGCAGGAAAAAATTACATAGTGACTAGACTAGTAAGACTAACTAGACCAATAAGTGACAACAGTTCTTGTTTTGGATCATAACAAATCAATCGGTAATACATAAACAATAATTAGAAGTATTATAGATAGAAATATCAGATAGACAGATAGTCATTAGGAACTTATTCCTATTCTATAATAATATGCATAATGAATAAATACAATACAAAACACATTTAGCAAATATCAATATAATATTTAGGCAGCATTATATCACAATATTTTTGTCTAATGTCAAATAATGTGGGCTCTTTATATAGTACATCGGATGGACACATTAGATATCTAGATGATCTGGTGTCAGTAATCGGCGATCTCAGTATCATTTTTATGTATTACCAGATACAGCAACGTAAAACTCCTCGGTAAGATCATGTAATTAACAGAAATACGAATTATTTTTATCAGGTAGGTATTTAATTACAATTATTTCTGTGTATTAAATTGAAAAAATCAGTAAATATTACATGGTAAGTTTCTATTGCTGATTAAAAATGTTGGATTGGACAGAAATCGAACATACTACCCCCGATATAGAGTAACTCTCACAGCATGATGTTAGATTCACGAGGTTCGTTTCGAAATAATTAAAATGTGTTTTGTAGATTTAATTAAAGTAAAGGCGTATATGGAAAATATATTACTGCGTTTTATATAATAATACGGGTAATGGCATAATAGTATTATGTCAAAATGGTGCCATGCTATATCCATTAGTGTTCTTCAATAATTATAATGTAATTGGCAGATATACCATAAAATATAAAAATGAATGGTTATTCAAATCTCATTGCTCCTGCCGAGCGATAGAGCAAGAGAGCAAGAGAGCGATATGCGGCACAATTATACGGTAATAAAGATCCTTTTTAATATGTAATAGCTATTTATGTAACCAGTTGGGAAAAGTACTATTTTGTGTAATTTATAATTTTCACCAATTTCATATTTTATGAGAAGAAAAATCTGAATTTTATACGTTCAAAAACAATCCCGTCAGTAGGTTGTAACGGTGTGACAGCTTGTCGCTTTTATAGCTTGCCGCTTTCATAGCTTGCCACTTTCATAATTGTCTAAATAAGCTACTACGAAATGAACTTTTTTCTAATTTTGACATTTAGAGTCACACTTTTCAAAACCCTGATTTTGTAACTGATTTTGTAAAGTTCGTTTAATAATAGGTTATTTAGACCTGACAGGCTATGAAAGTCATAAGCTGTCATCGGTACAACCTAGTAGATTGTTTTTAAACGTACAAAATTCAGAGTTTTCTTTTCACAAAATATAAAATTTGTGAAAATTAGAAAAAAATCTTGTATGAAACACTATTTTGTGTAACTCGCATCCTTTTGCGGAACTCGCCAGCAGAAATCTGCTCGTTATACAAAATAGTACTTTCCACAACTGATGGTTACATAAATAGCTATTACAAAACCAGTTGGGTAAAATTTTACTTTTCGTAACTGTTGTGAAAAGTAAGACGTTTCCTAAGGTCAAAGGGTTTTGACAAGTGTCACTTTAAATGTCAAAATTAGCGAAAAACATTTTATTTTGTATTAGTTGTACATGAGTATTTTGTTAACATCTCCCAAAAAAAACTCTATATTTACGATCGGCATAATCCTCGGTCCATAAGGCGTACGTAAGTTGTGTTGAGATTTTTTTAGCTTTTTTTGGAAATCCACCTCTTTGAATCAGCTTATGCTGATATCTTGGGAAACAATGGAATTGATACTTACTGGCTATTTTTTAAACTAATAAAATAAAAACTATACATTTGCGTACTCCCGTGTTTCAACAATTATATTATAATATAAGATGCAAATGTTGTGAATGACGTAACCATTAACATGCAAGAATTGTCACTGGGCGTGCACGATGGTTCACCACCTTTTCAACCAGTAGCTGCATAGTCCCAACAGTAATTTTGATCTGAACATTGATAGAGATGTTTTTTTAATGAGCAATTCATCACCATCCGAATGACCGTTTCATAATAGCAAGTTCTCAAGCAGGGTGCCTTTTTTGTGCACTCACTTAGGAGGTATATCAAAGACAAAATTGCAATACACTATTTCTACGAGGGTATCTGAAGTATATTTTCCCGTGCGCATTTTTTTCGAAAGCTTCACTCTCCCGCACGGCGCGGCGCGGCGGTATATATCATTGATATGATAAGGATTATATAGCAGATCACGCCGTAATTTAATGTATAGTAAGTATTATCAAAATTTCATGTATGTATTCAATGCATATATTAAACTGCATAAGGTAGGATGCTCTGGTAACATCACAAAAGCTGATCGCATATTCAGCGAATTTAATAATGAAGTTTTATCTAGAACTTATTCACCCCGTTAAGTTGACGATTGTAAAGGAACGTTGAGAATATATTGAAATTTCAGTGGGAACTACATCGTGTGAAAAACGTAGTACGCTTGTTAATAATGCATTTGTTACCAAACGCCTTTAATTATATATCAGCAAACAATGATCTGAATACAAAGTTATGAGGAAAGTTTCGTATGGACTGCTGGAGTTTTAGACCATTGTCATTGTCTTAATTATGGCTCTATGTTCACGACGCGACGGCCACATTTCTAATGCTGCGGTTATTAAAAGA
>CAXKVY010001322.1:0-57500 GCA_964058915.1 Tetropium fuscum | reverse complement strand
AGTAACAATGTTCATTACTATGCAATAATTATAGCTACTATTTTAATGAAGAAAGCAAAATGGGATAGGTACAGAAATTGTAATGGCCGAAAAAAAAAAGATAAATAAGTATTTCTTAAGTAGGTCAAATAAAAAAATTTCCTATCTTAGTTTTTATAATATCGTTGGTTGTTTAGAGATTTTTTCTTTTATATAAGAAAGATCTAGTTAGTCTGTTCAGCTACTGATTATGCCCAAAAAAATATGAGATACAAAGTTGCGTAGCAGAAGTCTTTCGATATCACGGCACACTAAGCATCAATATCTGCCAAGGTTTATATCATGGCCACCTATGCTTAATACAATAAAATGATTATTAACTGTCAGTTTAAAAACAAATGCCATGGTGCGATACATGGTTGAAAAGAGAATTTAACGACGAATCAGATGGACAAATAAAATAACAAAGTTTGCATCACTTCCGCTTAAACCGGAAGTTTAAGGAAATGTTTGATATGCTCAAAAAAGGACAATTATATAATATACAACTCTCCCAAAGTTGAAAACTTTAACTTTTTAAATAGTTAAGTTTAAGTTACAGAGCGTTACATGTCTCCTGTGTCACCCGGTATATATATATATATATATATATATATATATATATATATATATATATATATATATATATATATATATATATATATATATATATATATATATATATATATATATATATATATATATATATATATATATATATATATATATATATATATATATATATATATATATATATATATATATATATATATATATATATATATATATACTGAAAGTAAATAAATTATACAATCATACATCTTAAATAGTTGCTGTTGACCTTGTTGCTGTCGAAAAGAAAATGCCCACATCCCCGCCTTATGTATTCTGGCATTCCACAAGGTTCATCCTTAGGCGGGTTCAACCCTATTCAACCTCCCGTGGGTATAAAGGTTACCCACGGGAACCTAAATCCTACCGACCATAGGACTACTGTTGTAACACACGCATCTGACACAGCTACTATAACAACCTCGACAAGCCTGCCACTTAGACAAAGACTAATGCAAGAGCAAACAAACCTCCTAGTTACCGACCTAGTTACAACTGGAGGTTTCATATTAACCCCAACTGTATCGTATCTGTCATTTTTTACGAGAAAGAAACACTCATTGTAAATATAACACAACAGAATAAACAGTCTCAAATTTAACGCTAAGATATCTAGGTTTAACACTTAATATAAGGTTTATATTTAATGCACTCACTGACAATATTATTATTGCAAGCAAAGATCAGAATTCGACTTTTTCCAATTTAAAAAACCTCAACCCTTAAAACCCGAACCTTAATCTATAAATCCTCTATTCGTGCTATCCGCACCTTCCACTCACCACTCAACTACAAAAAGAAATACAGATTCAGCAAAACAAAGCACTTAAATTCGCCGACAAAATCAGACGGACAAGACGAACAAAAAACTAACAGTACACAGAATCACAGAAACCTCAACCATAGACCAATTCATTTAAAACAGAATAATTCCTAGTTTACACAACATCAAAATCCCACCCTCTAATAAGCCATAATTTCAAAATTCTCCCAAACCCACCAAGCAATAATCTCTTGACTATATGTTCACCCCTGAACCCCCAAATAACTGCAAAATAAAAAAAACAAAAAATATGTATGAAAATAACTGAAGGTACAATAAACAAAAAAATTAACAAGAAAAATAATAAAAAAGCAAATTGGAAAGTAAAAAATCAATCAAAGCACCTCACAACTGTAAAAGAGTTGGATAGCTTCGAGCACATTATTTTAAACAGAAGCAACGGGATAAAAGTATATATTTAGGAGATAGTACTGTCAAGCATCTGCCAACCACACGGGAGTAAATACCGCATACTGTGAGTCACTCAAATGTGTTAACCAGCGGTAGACCTAATTTAACCCACATACACATCAGCACACACGATGCGTATAAATAGTATAACAGTTATTTTGCCAATGATCACTTAAATATGACATGCAGATATGATATGCATATAAACATTCCAATCACTTTTTCGTAATTTTGAGATTAAATGCATTTACAATGCGGCACCTTGTATTACCTAAGGACATATTATATGCTAAATAAGGGAGTGATAAGGGCTAATAAATAAATACCAAATGTTTACTTTTTTCCTAATGAAATAACGTACGTTCAAATGTTAGTATAAGATGAAGTAGCTATAAATTGGAAATCTGCTATTAGATGTAGATAGGTGCATATTAAAATAATGAAAAAATGGGTGTGTGATAATAAATTCCATTTAAAATAACAAAATAAATATAAAAGTTGCGCAGAAGTATTCACGTTTTAATGTATTTAGTATTATTATCAGGGGGATACTGCGAACACTTATAGAATTTAATTTATTCGAAAATTAAATTAAATTTTCTTATACAGACAAAATCACTGAAAGTTAACCGATAAAAGAAGCGTAGCAAATATAAACACAATTATAGAGAGTCGTTATGTGAAAATTGTGTTAAAATATGTCTTCTTTTCTATTTGCTGAATTGACGAAAATAAATATACTCCGTCCAACAAAGATAATAAAAAGGGAGATACGGAGAAATATTAGCGGAGTCGATATTGGGAACGAAAAGTAATAAAGCAGTGTTATAGTATAAGTTTCTATTGAGAAGAGTCATTATAAACCAAGAAGTTGGATAGAATTTAGTCTATTTTAGGGCCGCCTGAAATATTACCGAGAAAATATGGGCTAATTTTAAATACTATTCGGTATATGCACTAGACGCTATATTTCTTTGGTACCTACTTACAAAACTAGTGATTGAACAAAACATATTTATGTTGGTACTTTATTTGACAAAAAGGGATTTAGTAAAAAATATTTATTTGGATTAATCATTCCACAAGCGAAAATGCGCATGGTCGTATATCAGTCATCACAGCTCGGCGTATCTATTATTTGGCAGTCGCAGAGTCTAAGCCCCCCATGGTCTTATGGATATTCTGAATATTCTAAGGTATTAGCGAATTATTAGCACTCCAATACACGCAGCCAATTAGAAAGCACTATTTCTATCATTGCTGACCGAACGTAAGGAATTTATAAATGCTACCGGGCATTCGGTCTACATTCAATTATTGATATATCTCCCCTAGTAGCTCTCACACTTCTGAATAAGTAAAATTAATTATTTGCACCTTCGACAAAGAGTTTCTTAAAATGTTAGCAAAACATGATATCATTCTTGGAAAGCTAATTTAACTTATTTTTCAAATGTATAAGACAAAAATAAACATAAATAGTAAATAGTAAAAGTTCTGAATGTGGAATCACCTCCTACGAAAAAAACTGGAGGTTGTCTTCCAATTTAAATCGCTCCAAATCAAAAAGTTGATGTAGCGTTCATATTTCCAGTAGATACCATACACTACACTGGTTCAAATTTACTTGAGCTCCAACCATTGTTGTTGTTGAGATTAATGATGACTAATTCTCTGCACAATTGTAACAAAGACAAAAGGATTTTTTTTCCAAATATACTTTTGTAGGGCTAATTTTAAGTATATGTGCAATATAAAATTATGTGGTCATACATATTCTGAAAGTGACTTAACTTTAGTCAGTAACAGACGCCATTTTTAAAACCAATTGGAAATGTTCCATGTGGATTTAAAACATTGACATTTATTTGAAAGAAAACAAACCGCTAAGCTGTATTTTTACTGATTGAAATGTTTTGAGGCAGGAATTTCAATCAAATTTCAGTACGAGAGGAATTAAATATATCAGATATTGTGAGCTTTCATCCTAAAATGCGCTTTCAATAAAAGAGATTGATTTTATTTTACAGTTTAAGTCCTATAAAAGCGATGAAATATCGAGTATAAGTAGTAAAGAGTATCCAATGAATGCATGATCTTTATAAACAATGTACATAATTCTTTAAATAAAAACACTGACATTAATTGACTTAGTAGTATCTATACATATATATTTAGATTGGAAGAAGATAATTTTCGCTCACTTCTAAATTCAAATTTACCTTAATAAATCACATTGGTACTTGTTAGGTTGACTAAAAACTCTAACTTTACTAAAAACTAGACACTTAACGTCTAGTGAGATATTTGAGTTTTATTACAGATTTCTCTAATAGTTTTTTCCTTGCATTCCTAAACCTGTCTTTTGATAATTATCACGGTGTGACTGTTAATTTTTAATTGCTTTGCAAATGATTTTAAATAATGTTTAATTAATCTAGATGTTTTAATTTGTGACTTGTACTCTATGTACTACTATAAAGTAGGATTGGGCTTCGCCTTTCTAATGATGTTACTTTTTTACATAATCTCACGTTAGTAAGTACTTTTTATATCTTACTATATTTCGGAACCACTTCCTTCTAGACCACCATGTAGACCACTAGAGTAGCAAGAAAAAGCAAACACAAACTATACTTTTTGCTATATCCTGCCGACTCATTGTTTTCTATTGCAGAACGATCAAGTGCAATGTCGCCTAAAAAACGTGTTTGTGCAAATAACTAGTGTCAAAAAAAAGAAGAAAAGCGAAAAATGCTGAAAAAGGAAACAACAAGTAAGTATAGTTTGTAACATCGAAATATAAGACACAAAACTCTCATTATATCGATCTTTTCATATGTGCTACCGCATTTTTAACAGCGTCGTTAAGTATAACCGATTTTCAGGAATAAGGAAAAACAAATGATTTTATATACCTCGCCCATCACATTGTGACATTATCATGTAGTATAACAAAATATTGATCATACTATATACCTTTCGTCATATCATAAAACAATTGGATGGTGAATGTGATGCAAAATAAGAATGTTTCCCATTCAAATATTACGGATCCATTTTACACGTTCCTCATTGAGGGGATAAATTTAAAAAAAAAAACGGATATCGTTCTTAGAGACGCTGAATTTATTATATTTTAAATTGAGATTGGAAAAAATATAACAACTATATTTCTTACCTGTAATTCTGACATGCCTTCCTACCAGACTGGCCGTGTCTTGCGAGAACAGTATAAAACTCTCTATGCTGTTTTCTTTATCTTGTAATCTAGCGTCGCATGTCGATAAATCAATGTTGCGAAGTTCACACAATTTCGCCAAGGATTCACTGAAAATAAAGAAATTGTCAGTTAGGCAGCAGCATAAACAAAACCGTGATTTCAGCAGGTGGGATAAGTTAATTTTTTAGACGGTGTCTAGGTTAAAACGTCGCGGAACTCTTGGCGCTAGATTAATGCTCTGGGAAATTAACTGAATTTAGGGGAAGAAATCGAAATGTAGAATTCGAGCTTGATAATTGATGGTTATTATGGGTAAGGGCGAGGAGATTCATTTGCTAATTGTAATTACATTTATTTTCTAGGGCAAACCTTAATAGTAGTTTATTGTTCTTTGGTGAATATAAATTTATGCAAAAATATTACTTTTGTATCGCATCGTAATGAGAAAAATGTATTCATTCTGTCATGTATCTGCAAGAAACCATGTGAATATATAAGGGTATTTTCCTGTGATTATCAGTCACATTAAATTAAACGATTGTATTTTCCTATTTCGGTATATTTGCCATTATCAGAAACTATTATGCAAGAAATTATTATACATTGGGCGTGTACAGGTTGGAATAAATTCTATAATAAAAAAAAATCATTGGGCGTGTACAGGTTAGAGACTATCTTTGTTTACGTATAGCTTTACCTTAGTCTGTTTACTGTTGATATAGCAGGAAAAATATTAACAATTTTTCTAATGTGCAGTAGCAGGAAGGTATATATATATATATATATATATATATATATATATATATATATATATATATATATATATATATATATATATATATATATATATATATATATATATATATATATATATATATATATATATATATATATATATATATATATATATATATATATATATATATATATATGTATATATATATATATATATATATATATATATATATATATATATATATATATATATATATATATATATATATATATATATATATATATATATATATATATATATACCTTCCTGCTACTGCACATTAGAAAAATTGCTAATATTTTTCCTGCTATATCAACAGTAAACAGACTAAGGTAAAGCTATACGTAAACAAAGATATGTAGATATTTGGTAAACGGAATTGATTGTTAAAATCATTGAGATACTATAGAAGATAGTATCCTATTTTCCCTCTAAACCACGTGACCTCTGGACATTCAGATCTCCACTTGCAGCTATCTAACGGCCCCATTATACCGCATTTGGGGTAACGTGGTATCGGTATACGATAAATCACAGTTTGGTGCGAAAGAAAAATACCGCAACGAGGGAAAAGCGGCACGCAGTTTTCTAAACAACTGTGACTGATTAGAATAGGTGATAGAAAATTTTGGAGTACAGTACTTATATTAATTGCAATGGCTGAATGAGCAATGAAAATTTCTATAACTAGTATTTCAACTACATCTCTTGAAGGCTAATGTATTATCTACTATTATCGTCTTATTATCAACGTTATCCACATAATTTGATTTAATACTCTCTTTGTTTTACTAATTTCTTCTTCTACTGCAAAGAATACGTCGATTTTTTCGTTGTGAATATATCATATTTGTATAAAGAGCTGCATTATATTTGTACCGAGGTTAATCTAAAGCTTTTTAGATTTTAATGACAAATACGTATTATTTTCAGATTGTATAAGCGGATAAATTATAAACTATAAAGGAATTCAATTCCCGACCACGTATAACATAAAACATATATCACCATGACCTTGGCTACTAGATCTTTAAAGGGCAACTGAACCATGCAAAATGTGGAAGTCGCTGGTTGTAACTGACAGTTATCAAATGCCCTTTTATATAGGCTTTCCATTCTCCATGAGGAAAGTGTACGATTGTTTCTCAAGTATAAAAATATAACAAGTGTATAAGACATGCTGTCTCGACAGATTGAAGGAGGTAGGTACTTCTTGAAATATAGAGACGGGGTAATCTACCACCATGTTTGCGATAATAAATTGATGTGACCCGAAGCATAGAAAGTCGATAGCCCGAACAGTGAGTCATATTTACAATGGAAAATAGCTATTGCCGTATGATTTGAGAAACAATATACACTATTTTCCAAAAAAAATGGCGCACTTGATTTTTGGTATAAGTTTAAGGTCCTCTAAGTTTATTACTGGTAAGACGATTTAAGAAAAAAATAGTTTATGTGTGTGTAGTCATTGGTTATCATGCTAAAATGTAAGAAATTATTTTTTTCATCCAACAGGGAAAATAAATTTACTGGATCGTAATTACTCATTTACTGGAATCGTATTTAGCAAAAAATCAAGTGCGCCTCTTTTTTTGGAACTGAGTGAATATTGGGTAATTGATATATCTTAGATTGACCTATTTCTTAAATACTGGTGTAGGATGAATACATTATTTGTGTGGTAGTTGCACCCAAAATTATGTAGTCCCAAATTCTACTGATCTTATTATTGGAAACACATTGCGTACTAACTTGGGTAACAAGAATACATTTTGGTGCGTAGGAAGACAGACGCTGTGTTGCATACATAAATATAACACAATATTACCCTTCGTCTACAAATTGGTTTTGCCAGTTTGGAAATGGACAGTTTTAAGCCTGGGAAGTATAGACTAGAAATTATAGGGTTGTAGATAATACGATGAAGCAACTTTATCTTTAAATCACTGCATAAGTAATGATAATAAGCATTAATACACCTGCAAGTTTCTAAATAAAACTTTTAGAAACTGAAACTTTTAAAAATGTATAAAAAATGAAAATATCCATATATACAACTTGTATCAATATGTAACACTTCTGTGGCAATGTGTACAGCGTAAATATTTCAAATTTCCACTAAACATCTTAGAGTACCTGTCCAGACAGCGACTACGACCGTTTGGATTTTAAATGAATTAAGAATATAAATATTATATAATATTCAGGCTATCAAGTTCTAGTAGTTATTTTAAGAAAAACATGCTCTTTAAAAAATGTACATGTTTATAACTTAAATATTCCCATTGAAGCATATGTTGCACGATATAATAATCTGTAGGTCTGGATTGGCAAATAGTATGAGTGGAAGTGATTTGTGTTAAAAACACATTTTAAAATTAGTGAGCATAAAAGAAGCAATTAGTTTCATAAGAGCATATATTTACATCATTGTCATTAACATTATTGTCCCTGTTGAAACCTATTTGGGGCCTGCCTCTAACCCTATATCTGTTTCATGCCTTCATAGGCGACACGGTCAAGTTATGCTGATTTAAATAATTTTTTGGTCATTATCTACCATTTCCTAGTTAAAGTTTCATAACTACTTTATCCTTTCTTAGTTTTCAAGAAGATTTAGCTGATGTCGTTAAGTTATGTCCATTGGATCCAGTCCAGTATTCTCTGAGGAGTACTTGATTGAGACCTTAAAGAGTAGTAACACACATTGTGAGACCTGGGGACTAGGCAGATTCAGGTTCCAGCGTCGAACAACTCCTTACACATCCTAACGACTAGCTTAACCTTTTCCTTCCAGTTCTATCTTAGAGATGGAGGATTCCTTAGGCGGCTAGACCTGGGGAGTAGGCAGATTGAGGCACCAGTGCCGAAACCTTCTCATAATATAACCCCCCCCCCTGACACTCGAAAGTGGCACCAAAGCAGGTGCCGAAACATCGAGATTTAATAAATCTTAGACGCCTTTCCAAACGGCTGTAATTTGAAAACAAAAAAATACATACAAATAATTTGTTTCTAATTTTAACATGTAAAGTGCCACTTTTCAAAACCGCTTGATGTTGGGAAACGTCTTACTTTTCACAATCAGTTACGAAAAGTAAAATATTACGCAACTGGTTTTGTAAAGTTCATTTCATAGTGGGTTATTTAGACCTAACAAGCTATGAAAGTGACGAGCTGTCACACGTTACAACCATTTGACAAATATTGAGTATTAAAAAATGCTTAGCAGGTAGCCTGGTTTATTTTGAAACTTTCTTACTGTTTTACTTTAAAACTAACCGGTTATTAACAAACAAATAACAATGCTGTTGATAATTTGCACATGCATTAGTATAAAATTTGTTTAATATTTGCCTATTATCTTTTATGGTTTTCAAATACAGCCGCTATTCATCTGAAACATTGAAGGGTTGTATCTCGTTATCTCGTACTAAGGTAATTTTTATACAAAACATGTTCTTTTTAATTGTAGATTCACCGGTACCATTATTTATTTTGTCCTATTTATTTTGAGAACCATGTATTAATATATATATATATATATATATATATATATATATATATATATATATATATATATATATATATATATATATATATATATATTGAGAGTTTATCTTGGCCAGAGTGGTCAATCAGGATAGTGAATCAAGTTGGTAGACCATTGGGTTAATTTGGGTACGTAGATAATAGGAAAAACACATTGGAAACAAATACTAGGCCTGATCTAAATGTTGATTTTTGTTTCATTTAAAAATGTAATTTAAGCGTCTATCAATTTCTCTTTTGTTTAATACCAAGGGGTATAGTAAATTGAAAGTTTTTTTTTGTTTAATTATGTTGTTGCATAATTCATTAGTTTCTTGGGTGTATTTTTACCAATTAAAGAAAATGTGGTCAATATCTATTTCACTACAGTGTTCGCACATATTAAATGTTAATTTCCTGTCTTGTGTAGGTGATACACAAGACACATGCATGGCAACAGCCATGGTCAAATTATGGTCAAATTAATTTAATTCTCAGGATTACGAAAAGCAGAATTAACATCTATTTTATTTTTAATTACTGTGTACAGAACGAATCCGAGACATTTAATGCTTGCTTTTTTATAGTTCTGATGTTCAATGTACTTACTATAGGGCTTTTATGATGCATATGGCCTCGGCGGAGCATATTGGAGTGTCTCGGCTTAATTTATACTTTGCACTAATGTTGCCAGGGGTACAAAGTATGCACATCCTGTCCCGTTTTTATTTCTTGATGCGTCTGTAAATTTGCAAAGAATTTCACCATTCAGATGTTATATTTTATAGGATAACGTTACTCCTTTCTCGTGATTCACAATACTTAGGTATTACTACATTTGATTTTTGAAACTGACTAAAACATACATTCACATTAGTAAAGTTCGGCTATAACTAGTCTGGTAGGTGGGACATAGTCCAGGTATTTTTGAGGCCTATGCACATGGGCGGTGAGTTTTTTTAAATAGTATTTATTTACAAGATTATGATTGTTTAACTAGCCGACTTTTCAATAGAAGTTGACTTTTTACATTTTTGCGTTAAGAATCAATTTGTCAGCTAGGAATTGGCATCTCAATTCTAAAGAGGGTTCAAGAGGTCTACATGTAGGGGTACGATATGTGTAGATCCCATATTGCCTTATTCTGTATTATATTCAGAAGACGCAACAGAGTATTAATAGCTGATCCGTATAATATGCAGTCTTCGATGATGGATAGAATATATTATGCTCTGTGAAAGATTATGGTGGTGTGAGGATTAGCTCCTCACCAAGTTCGTCATATCATTTTTAAAAGGTTTAATCCCCTGGCACTTGATGATTATGTATCGTGTATTATTCGTGCCAGTGAAATTAACGTTAACGTTTGGTTCAAAAACCAGGTTTCATTGCATTTATTGCATGGAAACTACACTTTCTTTTGTAGTGGAATCTATTATGGCCCTCCTGGTACATTAGAAGATGATCTCTCCCATCAAATCGAAATAACTATCGTAATAGTGAGAGAGCCACATTGGTCAATAATAGCGTTATTTTCTACCATGCCAGAAATAGTTATTATTATTATTATTATTATTTTTTTTTTTGGTGCTGGTAAGTCCCCCTGGCCTCCGACTAGCCCAGAGAGTCCCTCCAGCCTCGTTACTCAACGACCGCTCCCCACGTCCGCGGGGTAAGCGGTCATTGAGGTCGCAATTCGTGTGTCCTGAGTAGACGCAACGAGCCAAGTATGACGGCCTTCTGCATCTTCCCAGCGATGACTTCTGCCGATTGACGGCATGCTGGGATGGTTCTTAATTCTGAGAGCAATGATTGTCGCATACCTCCTAGAGAGCCAATAATAAGAACCACAATTTTAACAGAATAACCCGGGTACAGCCTGCGGAGTTCAGAGAGTAAATCTCGATATTTTGTCCGTTTCTCCTCCTCTTTCAAGACAATGTTCTTTTCGGCCGGAGCCGAAAACTCAATAACGAACATCGTCTTGAATTGGTGGTCGAGGAGGACTATGTCAGGCTTGTTGGCTTGTATCCGCCTGACGGTGGGGAATGAATAGTTCCAGTATAACCGGGACCTCTCATTCCCCACAACGGACTCAATATCCCCCGGAGCATAGGGCAACACCGGTGTCTGATCTATACCGTACGAGTGCCGTAGGTGGTAATACAGCACTCGTAATGCCGCGTTATGTCGTTGGATATAGGCAGAGACCGCATATGCTGGACAAGCTGACAGCAAATGGATAATGGTCTCTGGGGCCCGACGACATGCTCTGCAGCTGACGTCAGGCACTTCTATACCCATCACGCGGCTTCGGTAGACCAGGGTGTATTATTATTATTATTATTATTATTATTATTTTTTTTTTTGCCGGTCGGTCCCCCCTGGCCTCCGACTAGTCCAGAGAGTCCCTCCAGCCTCGTTACTCAACGACCACTCCCCACGTCCGCGGGGTAAGTGGTCATTGAGGTCGCAACTCATGTGTCCTGAGTAGACGCAACGAGCCAAGTATGACGGCCTTCTGCATCTTCCCAGCGATGACTTCTGCCGATTGACGGCATGCCGGGATGGTTCTTAATTCTGAGAGCAATGATTGTCGCATACCTCCGAGAGAGCCAATAATAAGAACCACCATTTTAACAGAATAACCCGGGTACAGCCTGCGGAGTTCGGAGAGTAAATCTCGATATTTTGTCCGTTTCTCCTCCTCTTTCAAGACGATGTTCTTTTCAGCCGGAGCCGAAAACTCTATAACAAACATCGTCTTGAGTTGGTGATCGAGGAGGACTATGTCAGGCTTATTGGCTTGTATCCGCCTGACGGTGGGGAATGAATAGTTCCAGTATATCCGGGACCTCTCATTCCCCACAACGGACTCAATATCCCCCGGAGCATAGGGCAACACCGGTGTCTGATCTATACCGTACGAGTGCCGTAGGTGATAATACAGCACTCGTAATGCCGCGTTATGTCGATGGATATAGGCAGAGACCGCATATGCTGGACAAGCTGACAGCAAATGCATAATGGTCTCTGGGGCCTGACGACAAGCTCTCCAGCTAACGTCAGGCACTTCTATACCCATCACGCGGCTTCGGTAGACCAGGGTGTTCAGTACACCATCTTGGCAAGCTAATATAAAACCTTCAGTCTCTGACTTCAGCCCAGCTGACCTCAAAAAGCTAAAGGTCAGCTTTCGAGATAAGCCTAAGTCTTCTATATTTCTATAGTAGACTCCGTGCAATGGCTTATCCCTGTGCTGCTGAAAACGAAGTGTATTTCCAGCAGCCCGAAGGTGGGCTTTCAACCGAGCAGGGTCCAACTCGGTGACAGAGTTTGGATTATTCCGCTCGGTGTCGAAGTCGAGACCTAGGCTATTAGCTGCTCTTTGTGCTGCCCTATATATAAAAGCTCCTACGCCAGCTCCTTCATGGTCTTTGACCATGAGGAGTAGGGGATCCGAACTCCTGATAATCTTACAAGCCGTGTTCAGAGTTACTCTGTTGTGGAGACACTCCAATCCCAAGAGTCCACGGCCTCCCTGTTGTCGTGGGAGATATAACCGCGGAACGGACGATCTCGGATGCAAACTCCGACAGAGATGCATCATTTTGCGGGTACCTACGTCGAGTTGCTGCAGCTCTTCCTGTGTCCATTTTATTACTCCAAAGGAGTAGAGTAGAATCGGAACGGCAAGCATATTTGTCGCCGACACCTTGTTGGACCCCGACAGCTCTGAGGACCAGATCTGTCGGAGCAAGTGTCGGTACTTGCCGCGGAGAGCGTCTTTTGTAATATTTACCTCCTGGATGTGACTTTGTGGCACACCCAGGTAGGTATACGTCTCTCCGGCATCAAGGTGGTGTAAGATGCCTCCGTCTACTAGCTGCGCATCATCTCCGTAGTCCCCACATCGTCCTCTCTTGAGATGAATCAGTGCACATTTATCCAACCCAAACTCCATACCAATATCCGCTGTGTACTCTTGCGCCACTCGGAGGGACTGTTGTAAATCCCTTTCCCCGGAGGCATATATCTTAAGGTCATCCATATAAAACAAATGAGTGACCTTATGCCTCCTGTTTCCGGGTGGGCCGCAGTTGTAGCCACGGGTTCTTCTAAGTGCAACAGATAACGGCAGGAGTGAGATGCAGAAAAGGAGGGGACTCAGGGAATCCCCCTGGAATACACCCCGCCTAAAGATAACCGGCTCCGTTTGAACCCTGCTATCACCAGATGTAATGGTGAAGCGGGTTCTCCAGAGCGGCATCAGTTGTTCTATACATCTCACTATTGGATCTGGCACCGCAAGGCATTGGAGCAAGTGAATTATTAGCTCATGTGATGTTGTATCAAATGCCTTGCGATAGTCGATCCAGGCCATAGAAAGGTTTCGCTTGTACTGCCTGGAGTCCTGCGTGATACATCTGTCGATCAGCAGGTTCTCCTTGCAGCCAGCTACGCCTCTCTTAGAACCTCTCTGCTCGTATATCTGTTGGTAGACCCCGTCAACTGCCATGAGTACACGCATGTTCAAGATGCGTGTAAACATCTTGTAACATGCGTTCAGACAGGTTATTGGTCTGTAGTTTTTTGGGTCAGACAAATCTCCGTTCTTTGGGATGAGCACTGTTCGCCCCTCGACGAACCAGGCCGGAATCTGCTGCTCTCCATTCAGCCAGTCGTTAAAAATCCTGGCTAAATGGTGGTGGATCTGAATAAATTTCTTCCACCAATAAGTGGGGATCCTATCAGGACCCGGAGCAGCAAAGTTCTTTGAGCCCTCAAGAGCCCTCCGAACTTCTTCCGGGGTTATCGGTTGGTGCAGTTCTTGGAGCTCTGGCTGTTGATGTCTTCCACAGAAGACCTCAAACTGCGCCAGGGCTGGAGTGTCTCTAATTAGTGGATGAGAAACCTCATATATTCCCTTCCAGAAGTTTTCAACCCGTTCTACCGTCGGCGGATTTTCGACTACACGCGGAGGCGGTTTGAATAAGCTAGAAGGTTTCTCGCGGAATTGTTGGTTTTCCGCGAGACTTCTAGCTCGCCTCACTAGTGACTTTTTCGTAGCCACTAGCGCCCGTATTTTGTCAAGCCAGTGCTGTTTGGTAGTTAACAGCACCGCTCTATTTAGTGTGTGGTGGAGTCGTCTTAAATATGCGGCCCAACGCCGTACTTTTGTAGTATAAGGCCTATTGGCCAAGATGTAATCCATCACACACTGGATACGGGACGCGTGTTGTCTTGCCGAATGGATCTTCGCTTCAATCTGGTGCACCCGCCCAAGGATTCTGTCATTCGGAGACACACGTATGTTACGTCTCTCCGACTGACATAGCCCCAAGGCAGCATTGTAAACTGCACAATTGATGCACCAGATATCCGCGTCTTCTGGAAGAGTTTCCCGAAGCTCTGCATCCACTCTCACCAGTTCTTGTGGTGGCAGGGGCTTGTATAGGCGTAGCGCCCTGCGGGTTCTTAAGCTCTCTATGTCCAGAGGTATGTAGGCAACCTCCTCCGCCAAGGCTTCCGGTTCTAAAACCAGTTGCTCCCGCATTGGAGGCGCCCTAACATGGCCATTATTATTATTATTATTATTATTATTATTATTATTATTATTATTATTATTATTATTATTATTATTATTATTATTATTATTATTATTATTATTATTATTATTATTATTTTTTTTTTTTTTTTTTTTTTTTTTTTTTTTTTTTTTTTGGCCGGTCGGTCCCCCCTGGCCTCCGACTAGTCCAGAGAGTCCCTCCAGCCTCGTTACTCAACGACCACTCCCCACGTCCGCGGGGTAAGTGGTCATTGAGGTCGCAACTCATGTGTCCTGAGTAGACGCAACGAGCCAAGTATGACGGCCTTCTGCATCTTCCCAGCGATGACTTCTGCCGATTGACGGCATGCCGGGATGGTTCTTAATTCTGAGAGCAATGATTGTCGCATACCTCCGAGAGAGCCAATAATAAGAACCACCATTTTAACAGAATAACCCGGGTACAGCCTGCGGAGTTCGGAGAGTAAATCTCGATATTTTGTCCGTTTCTCCTCCTCTTTCAAGACGATGTTCTTTTCAGCCGGAGCCGAAAACTCTATAACAAACATCGTCTTGAGTTGGTGATCGAGGAGGACTATGTCAGGCTTATTGGCTTGTATCCGCCTGACGGTGGGGAATGAATAGTTCCAGTATATCCGGGACCTCTCATTCCCCACAACGGACTATTGAGTCCGGGGGATATTGATCCCCCGGAGCATAGGGCAACACCGGTGTCTGATCTATACCGTACGAGTGCCGTAGGTGATAATACAGCACTCGTAATGCCGCGTTATGTCGATGGATATAGGCAGAGACCGCATATGCTGAACAAGCTGACAGCAAATGCATAATGGTCTCTGGGGCCTGACGACAAGCTCTGCAGCTAACGTCAGGCACTTCTATACCCATCACGCGGCTTCGGTAGACCAGGGTGTTCAGTACACCATCTTGGCAAGCTAATATAAAACCTTCAGTCTCTGACTTATTATTATTATTATTATTATTATTATTATTATTATTATTATTATTATTATTATTATTATTATTATTATTATTATTATTATTATTATTATTATTATTATTATTATTATTATTATTATTATTATTATTATTATTATTATTATTATTATTATTATTATTATTATTATTATTATTATTATTATTATTATTATATTGAATATTAGAAACAAGAATATGACCATGAGAAGATTCCCTCTGAGTCGATTTGCAGAGGGCGCTCGATTAAAAGTCCACCAGTAAAGTGCCACTTTACTGGTGCATTATTCTCTTTTTGTAATATAAGTAATACGAAAATGTTACTGGCAGAAACATTAGAAAGTCGCGTGTGGATGTCAGACAGCCCTTAACATTACGCATATTAAGGGCTGTCTTACAAATCCCTCAAATTTTTATTGCTATTGCAAATGTAGATTTTATAAAGCTACCTTATTAAATAAATATAATAAATGATTATGTACTTTCGAGAATGGCATTATTCTCGAAAGTACATAATCCTTTAAGTAGAACCCATTCGAAAACGGAAGGTATATCCATTTCATGAATCCCCAGAATTTGGAAAATATCATCCCAATTACTGCTAGGTCTGTCCGAGCAATTCAAATTACTAAATGTCTCGGTTCATGTAAATTTTACGTTCCATCCTTGCTGTTGCACACCTTTGCATTGTTAACCATGTGCAAGAATAGCAACTGATAATATAATGATTGAATTAACGTTGTGGTTTATACTTTTCATTAGTTGACATAAGTTAAATATTTTAAAGTAAATTGTAGGTATTTACGTCCTCGAATAGTATATTATGAAAAGCGACTTATGAAAAGCGACCATCTAACATTTGTGATTAGAACTCAGGTCTGTATATCACAGGTTTCTTTCTTTCTTTGCGACGTTAGTAATTGCAGTATCGATTTGTTTTATCGACTATTTATCTTTGCCATATAAAGTTAGCGGTTTCTTAGCGCATATTGTTTGTGTAACTCTTCTTCTTAGATCTTTCGTTTCTATTGTTTTCCGTGGCTCGCGTGCTAGGCGTTTTGTGACAAATGTCATTTTGGGATGGTTTCCAGGTTTTCATATTTTGGGCAGTCCGGAAGGAGGTAATTTTCTTTCTTTTTCACTTGCCCTCGCGTAAAGTCGTGTGGTGTACATCTTGAATTTATAATGTTTAACTGGTTCCCTTACTGAGTAACGTACTGTGTAACGCTTCGTATAGTTTGACTTTTGGAAGTTTTAGTTTGCGGTTTTACGACTATAGCGCTGGCATCTCCAATTCAGATGCGTATAAAATATAAAACCAACTAATTTTCACTAGTGCTTTTACCAACTAAATGCTTTAAAACTAAACTTAACTAATGACTAAACTAAATTTAACTAATGCAATTTTCAGATATATTAACGTTTATTACATAAATAGTTTAAAAATACCACCTGCCATGTAACCTCTGAATGGAACACAGCTACAACTACGTTACTGCTAACGCAGCTGAAGTCACTTTTGAGAAGAACGAGATATATAATAATTTTAACAGGGCATTTAAAGATACATTCTTGCTTGCAAAATGTAAGTTGTAATTATAATATTTTATTTTACATGTAATATGTATATTTTACTTTTAGATGACGAGTGGAAGAAAAACCGTAAGCTGTATTCGAAGAGTTTTAGTCAGACTACGTTGAACATGTTTGTAGATACATTTTACATAAAAGATGGTATTCTCGTAGAGGTCTTATATAATAACGTATTCTCGCGTTGACTTTTTTAGCTAATATTATTGCTATGGATTTGGATGTTCACTTCAATTTGGTCAACGAACTGACTGACCTTATGGCTAGGTAAGACAACGTGCACCTATGCTTTCCTTAGAGCGTGTAAGTAATATCTTTGATTAATCATGTAATATGTAATATACACTGACCGACACAAAAAACTTAAATTTTGATTAGTTTGATTTTTTTTAGACCGATTTCAACGATTGTTTAAGCAAATGGGCAAAGATAAATTATTCGTATTTATCTACCGCTCCAGAAGTTTACGACTCGCCATTCATATCATTCCGTCATGCTAGTCGTGTTATATTATAAAGATAACATTAAACCAAAGAAAAAAATAACGTTTAATTTTCAGTTTTGGCCATTGTACATAGTTATGTTAGACATGATATTCATCTTATGCTTATCTTATGCTTCTCTTAGTTTTTATTTGAATTGACGAGGGGAGGTAAAGAATATATTCAAGCTTCCAATCGGATAAAGAAGATTATTGGAGATGTAAGTTGCAAATACATCTATTTCTTCAAATCCCTACATCCGTCTGTATCTATCTATTTCTATCTAATCTATTTCTATCTAATCTATTTCTATCTATTTATAGCTATACATATTTCACTCTTTCACACCTACAAGTGAGCTGTGGGTACAAATGCCACATATATATTTTTTTTCTTCTATTTTGGTATATTATTACCACTTTATTTTTTTATTGAATTAAATATATATATATTTAATTTAAATTTGAATCGTTCGATTTTGGACTGCCTATCTGGTGATTTTGAGTCACTGCTACTGTTTTACCGAATGGCAGCATACTTTAAGTTTTTTTAAAGATATTACTTCGACGGCGTAAGCCGTGGGTATTTGCTTATATTTGGCATCGGCAAGGAGCGGAAATTTATTTCATTTTTTTATTTAATCATATCGTGACAATTTGCATACCACATTCCTGTGTTGGTAATTTTATTCTTTTTACTTTGATAAAGTTTAATCTCAAGTTTTGGGAATTTAATCAAAATTTAATTGCAACATTTAATTTTACAATATTTTTATTATAATTAAAACTCATATTTTTGAACTATTAATCTAGTTATTTTATTTAAATTCATTTTAGTATAAATTTCCCTCTTGATATTCGGTTCAAGCGGAAATTTATACATATAATTTTTTGTCCAAATTTGTAAAACCTGAAACTAGTAAATTTTTCTTCCACACCTCATGACCGAGAATCAATTCCTGTGGTGAGCAGAGACCATTATTACCGATTCCTGAACGTTAGACTGGAAGATACCTCCTCCTGCAGCCGGCACATTCCACCCATTGCGGTATACATCACCCTTAGAGGCAACGTCTCAGCTGGACCACCAAGCCGAAGCTTCAGCCTGGGATCCTAGGAGGCCAAGCTAATTCACGAGGGGATCTCCAGAGAAGAGAAAAGGTATTTTTGAATAATTAATTGCCCCTAGGAATTACCAGGTCTTAAAGAATATTTCCACTTTACTTTACCAAGGTTTAGAATTCACTTTTGCTGTAAATGATAAATTGCTCGACTTGACCTTGTGTCAAGATTGACCATTTTTTATTTTTTTAACCTTAAGCCCTTCAGGCTACCTAATCAAGTAGAGTCTTTTTAACGCCCCTCAGTCAATCTAATTGTAAATTTTAATTTTAAGTTAAGATCACTGTGAACCATCAACTGGTAATAAAAATATTTTTGTAATATATTGTTTTTAAAAAATCTTATCCTTTTATTTCTCTGGGAAAAGTCTGAGTCACAAGAGGTCACAGCTGATAATTATTGGCTGATCATTTCTGCGGTCTTCTTTCTGCTAAAGGAATCTAAGTGGCAGCCTCTAGCAAATCCACTTATCCACGACCTCCGTATTTAACTGGCTGCTCAGTTATAGGCAACAAAGGAAAAATTCATTACGTCACATCTCCTGGATGAGAGGCCCTTTAATTAAGGTAATGTAATTAAAGAGGAGAGGTGTTACACTGTGTTCTCTGGAAGTAGCAGTATTCACCAAATCTCATAGTTTGTACCTGCAAGTACGAAAATAACTATTCTTTCTTTCAGGGCTTTTTCTCTTTGCTTTACTACACTTCGTGTCTCTTACTTTCAATTCGTCGAGTCTACACTCGCAAGCTGTACCCTGTACCCCTCCTTGGGTAAGTGATATATGCAGTATACATGCACCCTGGACTGTGATATCTACCTGAACGTCGAGACCTTATGTTTCACACGGAGCACCTAGCTTGAACGTCGTGACCATATACTACTCACATCCTAGAACTTATAGCCGTAAACTTGGTATATGGTCCAGTCGTTGAAGCGTTGGACTTCAGCTGCTGTGAAATCTAGCGGTTACCTGAACGTAGATTTGGACGCCGGAGAGGATCACCGTACTAGGATACCTACTCCCACAAACTTTCAGATAAGCGTAGATTAAGTATATTAGGCCACACCTATTTTGTTTAAAGTAACTTTTTTTGTGTTGGTGTGAGTCCCATGTTCAATGATTCTGAGCCCTAGGCTACATTTAGTGCATTTTCCGATTTAAACCCAATTCAATTTTTGACCTTAGAAATTAGATTTTAGGATATTATGTTGTTTTTGTATATGCCAAAATTAATACATAATTCTGAGGGTAATTTAGATACCCAGTACATTTGGGAACCATCTGACTTGGTTGCGTAACGGTCACTGACTACCTAGTACGAACCTACTAATTTACTTTTTTTTATTGAGCTGAGCTAGCTTAGGCAAACTTTTATTGCCCACTCTTAATCTCTATTGAATTGTACTCAGGAGGGAAATAGAAGCGATATTTTTAATGCGCGAAAGATTTCTCCACATAAATAGGAAATATGCCTATATCGATTTATCATTATAATTATCCTGAGAAACAAGCTGATGGAGTTATATATTCTATTCATGAGCATTCATTTCATTTCTCTTGACCTTAAAAATCAACAAAAAATATCTTTAAAACAAAATATAATTACCATATAAAATGAAAATTAATACTCATTATGTATTTTTGTTATCTATCATGTTGGTATATATATCTTTAGATTCTTTAACCTTTCTAACATACATAATATTATATGTGTGATTCAGATAAAACAAGTTAAAAATAATACTGACACATTATACTAATTTTATTAATAATAATACTAATTTTTCATATTTTGATTATTCAATTATGTAGGATGTAATATTATTGATGATTATAAACTGAACAAACTTGTGAAGTAGGTACCCATCAAATTAATTGACACTGACTAAACTGAACTCAGTGAAATTAAAGGTTATCAGAATCAATAATTATTGGAATTATGTACCTGTAAGGAGCGTCCCCATATAATACGTAAACAAATTTTCTTGCAATAAGATTGGTAAATAACATAAATTAATAATTATTCTGGCTTTACAGTAATTTTCTCCAGATGTAAAATGTATTGTATTTATTTTAAGGGCTACAAAATGTAGTTTCCTGACTGCCGTTATCGTTATATTACTTGGCTCAAAATATCGCGTTAATTTCATATATTGAGTATTCGGATAACATAACTTTCTTCCATAATTTAAAAAATTATATAACCATTAGGAAATGCTTCATAAGTGTTCGTTAAAAATAGGTTGACCTACATTACGCATTACGAAGTTTAACTCAGTGTAATGAAACTCGCAATCTCAGGAATTAAATCATTACTGTAAAACGTAATAGGAGCCAATATTTTAACTGAATGTACCACGGGGAGAAGTAATGGTTTATATGGTAAGGATTTCGCTATTAGTGAACTTATCCTAAACTGTATTCAGTTTCCGATTATGTTGCGTATTCCCGTGATAATAAATAAAAAATAAGACACTCTGAGCTTATATGCAATAGAACTAGAGTTATACCTAGCTCATAAAAACGGGGAACCTTAAAAACAAAATATGCTGTGTGGAAACTGTGTGGGATTCCAACCTATAGCATACGAGCCACACACTTCACGGCTGAGCTACGACCGGTTTTACAAACGTCTGTAAAACTAAATATTTCAATTATATGAACGAAGCGAACCGCATTCTAATGAAATGCCGTGAAACATGTCCAATTGTGTTATATATATTAACAGCCTTTTAGTACACGATGGTTTAATGGTAGTTTATACTTAAACTACACGATGGTTTAATGGTAGTTTATACTTAAACTATTGTGTTTAATATACATATTACCACTCAAGAGTGGTAATATAAAAACAAGTAAAACAAGTTTTAATTTAGTAAATTCAGCCTTTTGGTGTTTTCTATTAGATAAATATGATATATTTGAGTATGATGAGTATTATTTATCCGACATAACACAACTCAAACATTATTATGCTTACACAATTTAGAAGTGCATTAAATAGTAATAGATATAGGATGCTAACAATATGGAATCAGAACGTCTGTTATTTAGGATACTTTCTATGTATATTTTTACGAGTATATACTTCCATATATATATATATATATATATATATATATATATATATATATATATATATATATATATATATATATATATATATATATATATATATATATATATATATATATATATATATATATATATATATATATATATTTTTACTTGAATTCAAGTATAAATGATCAATGAAATAAATCGTATATTGCTCTGAAGATCCTCAATAAAGGTGAAATAACTTGTACAACTTCTAAGTGGTTCGTTTTCGTGTGTATAGTGGTTCGTTTCCGTATGTATGTCCAGATATAGCACTGGTAAGTGTGTCTTCCTTCTTATTCGTCTATTTGCTTATTTCTCTATCTCTCTCTATATATATATATATATATATATATATATATATATATATATATATATATATATATATATATATATATATATATATATATATATATATATATATATATATAAAGATAAACGAAAATACAGCAGAACTTAAATCGGCAATAAAATTCTATAAATAAATAAATACAATAAATTAAAATTAAATTAAATTGAGTAGCCTGCAACTAACGGACAGACGTTACTACAGTATAAGCGCTAGCAAACACGTGCCTATGACCAACGAACAGAGTATAGCGGAACGCCAACCAGCTACGCGCATGATAAACGTAATATCGTTATAACTAAAAAATTAATCGCCACAAAAATCTGTTCCAAGTGAAATTACAATAGACAAGTCATAACAATAATTATAAAATATCAACTACTAATAAACTGTGTCTAAATTGAAGGATTAATGCAAAACCATCGGTGTAAATAGTGGGTTTGAGAGCTTTAGCTAGGAACCGAAATCAAAGTGTCGAGTTACACGACATATATTGAATTTAACTGTATCACAGTACTTAGAATTCAAAATTATATAATATGGTAATCAAAGTTTCGTAGTTTCAAGTGAAATTAAATAAATTAAATATAATTAATCAATATGATTGGCCAGATCAAATTTACATAACAAGCAAAGAAGTAGGTAACAAGGAGTTGCATTTGTTTTTTATTACGGTACATCCGTAGAAACTAAAAACATTATTGAGAGTCTAGCTATGGCGCTCGAGGAAGTAACAGCTACGCTCGTAAATTTCATGAAAATTTATTATAAAATAATTGTAAATTTAAAGTAATAATCGTAAATTTGTGCTAAATAACCAATAATATCAGTGCAAATGGTCTAGAAGCAGAAAGAACTGCATGAACATGTTTTCGTCGTTTTTACAAGTATGAAGTGAAAGGCTTGGTAGCGTCCCAGCCCAGTAGAAGAAATTTGCTATCAATAACAAACAAGAAAAAGAAGCAATCTTTCACAGTAATTAACGTAATCGAACATTAAAAACTACAGTACCAGTAAGTAATAAATTTGACGGTAAATTAATCCCAAGGCGAGATCCAATAAATACGCTCATAATTCCAGAGGAAGTGCAGCGACATCCCGCTAGATGACACCACCACCAGAGCCCAGCGAGATTTGTTAGTTCGTGTATCAGTGAAACCAAAAATGGTGATAAGTTTTGTGCGTGGTGATAAAAGGATTAACGTATTTTTCAAGGTAATAAACATTTAAATTTTGCTAGTATTAAGGAATATTGTGTCAGAGGACTTGGTCCCATGTAATAGATTAAGTTACGTAGGTTTTGTCGCAGGATAGGAATAAGGTTTTAAGATTTTGTTTATTTTTATTAACCAATTCTGTCAATAAACAGAGTCATATGCAATCAACTGCTTCTTAATTGTTTTTTTGAAAATTCCAGGAAATAATTTAAAACTGACATACTTTCAGCTTCACTATAATTCAATTAATTTAATAAAATTTTGCGTACTGTAAAATTCATTATTTTGAGTCAGTAACTTCATCTTATAAATAAATAATTTTTTAAAGAAATTTCTATAATAGACCTAATGAGACCCCCTCTAAAACTATAGAGTGCTCATGACTAAAGTAATCCTTCAATTAAAATAAAAATTAGTGTTCATGGAACTGGCGCCCATAAAACAGAGAAGGATTCAAAGAAGGGAAGGGAAGAAAATAGAGTAAGTATCCTATAATCAGATTGAATGTTTCTTCATCATATTATTTCAATATAAAATATTTTTATTACAAAAGCCTAAAACGTACTACATTTATCTCAATTGACTAACGTAACGTGGGGCTTATAAAATTTTCTTAATTCAATTCTTTACAATTAGCTCGTGTCAATTCGGCACATTTATTTACGATATTGAGAAAATATTCTGCGAAAAAACAGATGTTGAGCTTAATTGCTTGCAGCATATTTTATTGAAGACTTGGCTTGAAAAATCCCATCAGCGAAACTAGGTCAAAGATCTTATGATATGCAGTGATAATTAGAACTGTTTCCCTAATTATATCAGTTTCCTTCATTATATCAGAAAAATTCAGTGTATTTAAGGCGGGTTCTCTGAATCCGTCTTTATCAAGTTCTACCAAGTTTTACCAAGTCTTTACCAACTATATTATTGTATTGTTAAATAAAATTAGTTAAAACATATTCTTTTCAAAGAGTATGATTTCTATATGATTTATATATGGTTTCTATATGATTTATATACGATTTCATCCTCCGTAATATATACACCGTCAAATGTCCTCTTCGTATATTACGAATATAAATTTGGATTATGTTTCTTTCGATTTCGTAGTTAGATAATAAAGTGTAGTTATTTAGCTGACAAGTAATATCATATGAATTGGGAGATAAAATGTTGTTGTAGTTATAAATTTTTAAAAATAAAAATATTCGTCAGTTTTGTATACAAAACTGATTCGCTTTACTGGTATTCAGTAAAGCGAATTTGATACTTTTCTTTCGTTACAATGCCAGGACGTGGGGTTTCTGTTATTAATGGGGAAATTAATGATACTGTTAGATATTTTGTTGTGCAAATAGTGCACATGTATCAAGAATTATGGACAGTGGAATGTCCCTGGTTCACTCATTCCACTGTCCATAATTCTTGATACCTGTGCACTATTTGCACAACAAAATATCTAACCACCAGACGAATGACAGGATCCGTATTTGGTTCAATATGCCCATCGAATTGTTTCAGCTATAGCCAACAGGGCGCACTTTCAGGGTACGTTTCGCCTTATATCGACCTCGACCGTTCGAATGATATTTTATCGTGCAAATTTTCGTTCAAGAAGGCCTTTAAAGATACCCACTCTACTCCGTTTTCAGTGAACGCGGGAACGTAGTGTTTGGATTTTGCAGGAGTGGCGATAGGTTTTATTCACAGGTCAAACCAGAATTGGACTGGTCAGTTACAACAATATGCAAACCACACCCTTTGCATATTGTAGACATTAACATTTTCCCCGTGAAGGTGCTCCCTGCAATGGTGGGACCCGAATGTTTTCGGGAGGAATAACGTTCCATCGTGGTACGCCGTCAATTCATATAAATCAGAATAAGACAAGAAACGTTTATATTGAGAATAGGCTTATTATTTATCCCATACGAAAAAAATTAGCTGACAATTTCATCTGCATGGACAACCCGAGGCCAAATAGACCAAGAACGATTTAAGAGGTACTTGAACAAGGATATATTACTCGATTAGATTGGCCATAGTTTAACATTTTTAAAATATTTTTTTAACTTATTGCCACTTCCTGTAGGACCTGAAACGGATAAAAGGCTATTATTTTAAATAGAACATCTTGGAAGGTGTCCTTGACACTAGAGTGAAAAGTTCAGATATAAAATCAATATCGAAAGCTATAAATTTGCTCAGTGTAAAGAAAAAACGCATTTAATCCGTGTTTACACCGCTAAACAATTACTCTAATTCATGTAACTGGTTTAACAGCTAAAATTATATAATATAATCCTGAGATTTCGGACGTTAGAAAAACAAAACGAATTCTTTAGATATTAGAAGAGTAGTATCTAGTACAATTCCGTGTTTTATTTCCTCAATACCATGTAACGTAAGAAAATGAATACAATTGCTAATAAATTTCTTGGAAAAGCAGAGTGGTGTGAATAAATACAAACATTTTTAATATAGAGCTCACGCCGATGAGTCATAAGATTAACTTTTACCTTTGTTATCACGCAGTTTGATATTTTATTCTCAGTTCGATCTGTTTGCAAATTTAGATTACTTAATGTACTTTTACACGGTGCGAGTTAGTGATTGATCAGTAAGCGCGCCAATATTCTTAGCTAGAGATGTGACCTCGATAAGAGGGGGCCGAGCAGTACCATCTCTCTTTACTCCCAATATCTATGTAGGCCCAGACCGCCTCGTAAGGGGTAGGCCACGCGTTTCACGTTACTCCCCCCCCCTCAGATGTGATCAGTGTCATGTGAAGATACGCACCCTCTCCGGGTCCTGACTGATGGGCCCCACCGGCCGAGCCTTGCTTCAGGCGCTCTTGACATATTACGTAAAGCAATGAAAAAGAAAAGAGTCTGGGTAAGAGACTGGCTGAGTAAAAAGATCTCTGGGAGTATCTTGTACTATAGAATTAAATAGCTATATGATAAAGATCCACGTGAATTTAAAGCTGTGATGAGATTGACTACTCAGTTTGAATAATTTTTAAAATAAATATCCAATATTTCAACATCAAGAAACAACAATGCATGATGCTTTGCCAGCAAGAGCGCAGCGTGCAACCGTCTTGTCTAAATGTCCTAGAGAGCTACTGACTATACACTCAGCTACTGACCATGTGTGTTTACATCAGCCAGTGGCCGCCCTATTTGTATGGTGAGGGAGAGCAAGTGGACAGAAGAACAAAATATTTTGGAGTAGCTCGACATGCCACTTACTCGCCAACTCTCAACTCTTACTTAACTCTCTGGTTAACTCTCACGACATATTTATGAGCTCAGTAATTGACTGATAGTAACTAACACTCTCAACTCCCACGCAAGGTCGCATCGTGTAAACGCGCCTTAATTCTTGAATTTTTAATTGCTGGTACTATATTCCATAATAAAATTATTACAAAAAAAATTATGTACCTAGTGTATAAATGTGTAAAATAAGTTTACATATAGAGAGCGTCCGTTACTGCCAAGTCAGTAAAAGTGAGATAACTTTTTAACGCAAAATTTAGTAAAACACTTTGTTGTTATTCATTTATTCATGTGGTTATTCATATTTCAGATGCCTGCCGACTACATTTTTGTTATAATAAACGAAATAAAAATAAATCAATGATTCTATTTTAGCAGTTTATTTAGTTTATCAGCAGAGCAGATGTGTGTATCTTGGGTGGAGTTATATTGAATAACAGTTGCTTCATTAATTTTCTTAAATGATTTATAATTTTATGTGTAATATTTTTGAATATAATCAGTTATGTTGTAAAATTAGATTTAAGATTATTATTTATAAAAAAATTAAAGGTCTCGCATTTTCACTCATCTAATTTGATTCAAATAACCACCTTCGTATATTAAACATTTAAAATAAATAACAACAAAGTGTTTTACTAAGTTTTGCGATAAAAAGTTATCAGACTTTTGTGACTTGGTAGTAATGAACACCCTGTATATGTAAACTCAAATTAAAGTACATTTTTATGGGTTTAAACATAACCAGAATTTTTTGTGGAGAATACCTTTTTCCGTAAATTGACAAATAAAAAATAATATATATATATATATATATATATATATATATATATATATATATATATATATATATATATATATATATATATATATATATATATATATATATATATATATATATATATATATATATATATATATATATATATATATATATATATATATATATATATATATATATATATATATATATACATATATATATACATATATATATATATATATATATATATATATATATATATATATATATATATATATATATATATATATATATATATATATATATATATATATATATATATATATATATATATATATATATATATATATATATATATATATATATATATATATATATATATATATATATATATATATATATATATATATATATATATATATATATATATATATATATATATATATATATAGAATCTTCAGGCACATTTAATGCTACAAAGACGGTCTTACCTGGTATAAAAATTTTATATCGATTTTGGATTTCGTAAATTCTCGGTAAAAATGAAATATTTATTTTTTGTATGGGTTTAGTTTACACCCCATATATTCCTTTTTTGAGCATGCTAGAAACATGATATTCAGGCCATTTATTACCACTGAAATTTCCTACAACGTCCTGAACACAGTATTTTAATATTCCATATCATTCAGAAGATATGTGCATCAAAATTACACTAAAACTTTGAATTATTCCAACATATTAGCCAGCATTGTAGTTCACGTACCTTCCGTATTCTAATAGTTTTTGATTCCTACTGATAATTAATATATTCCGTATGTATTACTTTTAAAATGAAAGGCAAACCCCGTCACTGATTAAAACAGGATTTAATATAGCAAAAGGAGAACTAGCCAACGAGAAAAGGAGTATATAAATTACTCACACAATCAATATTATTTTAATTATATTATATCAAATAATAACTTTTCCCGCTTAATATTATATAAAACTTTAGCCAAGCCTTTTATTTAATCATAATTTGATCAGTTATTTATTCAAAAATTTTTAAATTAGAGGGCAAACATAAGAGTGATTATTATTAATGTTTTAATGCCAGTTTTTATAATTTAATTTAATAACGTCTTTGACATTTACGGAGCAGTTTCCACTAAAACCCTTCAGAAAAGGTGCTGCCTGATACGTCCTTACCATTTAAGGGTTTCAACAGCTAATGGAGATAAAGCAAGAAAAAAATATTAAGAGCAGTAAAGGTGTTGCAATTATAATTTTTAAATCGTCAAACCAGTGCCATCATGCCAATAACAAATACGGTTTCAATTAAATAGTATATTAAATCTTAAGAGTAGCTACTATTAGTAACCTTCAGTCTCTAATCTAAGCACTTAGCGGTATTACTTATGGGATTGAAAATATCACTTATCGTTATTGCTTATCATTACGGGCGTTTCCTTAAAACGGAAATGTTTGTGAATCATTTATGTCTTCCTCGCAGGGTAAGGTAGCCTGCTAACCTAGTCACATCTATCGGTACATAAGACACTGTTTGTATTGATGAATAATTTACTGCTCCAGATGGCGTCCGCAGATAAGTTTAGAATGCATGGAATAAGATATATTAGGATATAAAAGAACTTAAAAGAGTAATATACAGCAAGCACTTAAAAAGTAATACATCTAAATGTCCTATGAGAGGATCTACACTCGGTTTCGGAAATAAATGAGAGTGACTCATACCCACTGTCTTCGTCTTGGCCATTGAAACGCTGTCTGAGTAGTCCATCTCATTTATTTCCGAAACTGAGTATATATAGGTATGAATCTAAAAACAGTACATTTTTATTTTTGGCATCCTATAATATCTGATATTTGAATACGCCTGATATACTTACAAATGTATATATTTATGAGATGTGTTAAATAGAATTTGGTATAAATCGTATATTTCTACATAATGTTTTCTATGTGATCACTAATAAATAGAGATTTATTTTGTATGTCTAACAAATCATCATCCGTCACAATAATTAATATAGCACGAAATAATGGATTATTTCCTCGAAATTTCTTTCGTATCCACTGGAAAATCTTGTATACGAGTATATATTATTGAAATAGACATCATAATGGAGATGATCGTGATGTGGGTGTATGTGAATAAAATATATAAATAACTTCCAAGTAATTTCTGTCCTCATAAAGGAGTTATAAATAATAAGTTAATATTTCTTATATTAATTAGACTATATAATTTTATTTACCAGTATTAACTTTGCAAAATTAATTTATTGGCAGTCCCGTCACGTTTATGGCCCCGTCGGCGTCATGCCATTTATCATCGATTTAGATCTGATGCTTTCTGAATTTTTTCTTTAACCACCTCGAGCCTCCAGAAATAGTTCTCCATTTTTACTATATGACCACATAACCAGATAAATACAAGAGATTAATTAGGTTTAAAATAAATAAAACTTTAATGTCAAAGCAATAAATAACCCCAACTTAAGGAAGCGGTTACTAATTTTTTTTACAAACACTATCAATAACATTAACAATACCTACACACAACATTTATAATTACCAATTATTAAAATCTGGCTCGAAGAATTCCTCATATGAGTAAAATTTCTGAAGGAAAAACTTTTCGTGAAAATTATCCTGATTGCTTTTCTTTGACTACTAACAACTGCTTTGCTATCAAATGAATGTCCTCAAGAAATCGTAAGAATTAACAGAATGAACTAAACCGTACTACTGGGAGCTTTGTATAGGGACGTCTCACGAAAAATGTATGTAGCCTCGAGAGATCTCTCGAGGTCACGGAGTATAATATATACTCGCGGACAACCACAAAAAAAAATTCTTATATAAATCGACCTAGTGGATCCGAATATGGAGTTCTGAAAAATTTCAAATTTCATTGAAATTTGTTAATTTTTACTTACACCCTTAGTCTAAGTACGATAACTTGAAATCCAATGATTAAAATTAAATGAGCCAATTTAGACCTTTGTTATTATGACTGACATGACAGAAATACAAAAAAAAGTACGTGCCGCCAGTAATATTGTTTTAAAAAGTTGGTGACACGAAATTTGTGAAAAATGCAGCAACAAAGACTCGATCGAGAACACAGAAACATTTTTTGAAGATAGATAGAGATAGATAGATATATAGATGGATAGATAAAGATTGATAGATAGAAACAACAAATTTGTAGCCAAAGAATCAAAGAAACTTATTAAAAAAAACCATCAAAGGGTTTTTTTTATCTTACCAAATTTTCAAGAAAACGGTGTTGCAATGACCGCCGCGTCACGTCGCCCACATTCACAATTGGGAGCACAGCCTTTCTTGTTATTACAAAATACTATACTGCGTAATACATCTGGAGCAGCTTGGAGCAGAGTTGTAATTGGCTCTAAGATATTATTTTGTAATGCCCATCCCCATTCCTGATGATCAATTTCGGTTTTTCCTACCCATACTTGAACTTGGTAATACACTCGATCAGAGGGTTGCTGAGCAGCGGTAGAGGTTGGCGGAAGCGTAGACAATTGGACAGCTGTGTTATGTTTTGTCGAGAATGAATTTAAAATATCGCAATTCATCAATCGATTCCTGTTTCTTGGTTGCTTTATATACTTGTAGAAGGAAACGTCATTCTCAAAAATACCATTGGGAGTATTGCTAGCTGTTGTAAACGCTCCAGCCTAATTAATCATATGATCACTCTTTTCAAATTGTTTGAAGATATTCAATTTGCCTTTCCGAAAAGAGCAGAAATCGTAACACAGCCAGTAATTGCGTGGAGAAATAAAATGTGGCGCTGACATTTTGGATGCAAGGCTAAACTTCGAGAACAATATATTTTTGTTTCACTTTCGCTTTACTAGGCTTCTGAAAATACAATATTTTCAGAAGGAAGAGGAGCTCGCGCAATCAATATGGCCACCAACTCCACATCCTCACCAACGATAATCGCAGTACTCCTATGTGATTGTTCTATTGTTGTTTCGATTATCAACAGCATTTTTTGCCTGCTTCACAATGATATTGTGCTGATCTTTGAGACATGAAAATTAAATGACTTTTGTTGTTGTTATTGCTCAGAAATTGTTGTTGACGCGTTGTCACTGTCATTGATGCTTCAAAGAGAATATCATCGGATGAAAAAGCGGTAGCACAACGACGACGCTGCTCTGAAGCTTTGATATTTTTTTCATCATCATTATAACTGTCGAATACAATTATAATGTTATGGCCAAAATGCTTTCGTATATAATTTATGTAGCTATGTAATCGTATGTAATATATGTAGCAAAAATGGTATTAAACGTGCTGCATCGATTCCATATTACATGATGCAGTAAGAAAGACTGGCTGCAATATTTCATACAAAGATGATTTTGTATTCTTGCGCATTCCATTTACGATTATCGGAAATGAATATATTCTATATCTCGCGAAAGATTGCCCCTACAAAAAAACTTTCAAATAACTCTTTATAGCAAATTAGCTACAAAGTAGCTCTCTGTATTTTTTTCAATAAATGTCGCCGTTCTCGAGATATACGCGAAAAATTGTTTTTCGCGTAACACCTCTGACCTCGCGTAACACAGCTAGCGGAAAGGATATCGATGGGGAATTTTGAAACATTATTCAGGGCGATAATATTAAGGTGCATGCAAAAATTCAGCCTCTTACAATTTTTTTTCACCCTCCCTCCCCATTTTTGGTTAATTTTTCCTGGATTGTGACATGATGGCACTGGTTCAATAATTTCAAAATTATAATTGCAACACCTTTAATGATACATATTTATAAGACTTCTGATATTTTAATGACAGATATAATATACACATAATATATCAACACAAGCCCTCGCTTAATTTACAAACTTTTTTTACCTTGCAATTTTTCGATGAAATGTACTGTTTTTTAGTAAAGGAAGCCGAATTCGACCTAACATTATGTAAGAAACAACCATTATTTTTCTATAAATTGTCGTCTGGTAAAGTCCTGCTGTTGTTAACCAGACCCACCCTGTTTAAGTAGGTAGGTCTACACAAAAGAAATATTTTAATCTGTCTGCAACTTCGATATCTTATTTTTTCCTGTTTTTGTATCATTATCCACTATTTCCTTTCAAATTACTTGCAACGAATACTGATATTTACTCTAAACATCTGCATAAATAGACGGAATATATAAAAATGCAATATTAAGAAGAAAAATGAAAATATAATTTATGTTCATTCATATATTTCACGCTACATTTCATATAACAATCGTAAAATCCAATTACGCGCGATAGCGGCACAAAAGCATTTTAGTGAAATATTCACGTTATCATATCTCAAAATTATTATATCGATGTGTATTATTACATTTGATAAAAGTTTATATTTTTTTATTTCGTCACTAATCGCTAATAGTACCTAATGTAAATGTTGAAAATACTTTTCATCCCAGCCAAAAGTAATTAATTTGGACTCCAAGAGAAATCTGGTATTTTCAATACACTTAAGATACTTGCGAAAGTTGCAAGATCTGTCAGTTTTTTTGTGAGACGTTGAATGAGAGACCGCGTAATAAATATATATTTTTAAAAATTTTTCTGCAAGTATAATTTGCGTTTGTTTCCCATGGAGCTTTTTGTCAAAGGTAGACTCCCCAAAATTCTACCTCATTACTAACATCAAAGTCACTGTTTTTTATATTTTTTAGTGTGAAAACCACATTTTCTGTTTTGGAATCCTTTCGTGCCAACCGATTTGTTACGAACCAATTTTGTACCAAACTTTGTATGGAATTTCTTTCAGTTATCAAATCCTTTATATATTTAAATTATTTTGTTACAGTTGTATCGTCAGCAAATAAAACAAAGTTTGCATTCAAGGCAATACTTGGTAGGTCAATTATATAGATTAAAAAAAGTGTCGGGTCTAACACAGATCCCTGCGGAAATCCATGTTTTATATGTAGGAGGTCTGAATTTATATTTTGCGAGGATACATATTGATAACCATTAGTTAGGTAGCAATTTAATAAGTTGGCGCTATTGTTACTAAAGCCGTCAAATTTTAATTTTAACTTTTTAACTGGTATCTTATCTGATATACAGTCGAAGGCTTTTGTGACATCTAAAATTTGTGAAAGTGTTAACAAGCCATTTTCAAAGGCTTCATTAATAATTTTAATCAATGATAGTGTCGTGAGTGTTTACCTCTAACTGGTGCCAAATTGGTGCGAGTCGAATAAATTATTTTTCTCAAAGTGGCTGGTAATTTGGTATCTTATTATGATTTCCAGAACTTTGGCTATAAAAGGTATAACTATAATTGTATATAACTGTCTATAAACTAGGATAACTTTTGAAATTTTTAAAACATCTGGAAAAGTATTTTCTCTAACGCACAGATTAATAACATTTGTTAGGGGACTTAAGATTATATATTTCATTGTTGTTAAAATTTTTATATTAATATTGTAAGGATCGCTAGGTACTATTTATTCTCTCAAGTTTGCTTATTATATCAGAAGCTTAATTATAAGTTACCTCTGAGAAGTTGAATCTTTTTATAGGAATGTCTGAATTTACATTATTTAAGTATTCTTCATATTTTATTTGACATGACTGAAGATCACTCACTATAATATCAGCAACATTAGTAAAATACTCAATTAATTCATTAGGGTGAATATTGACCGCAGAGTTTTAATTTTTTATGTTTATGTTGTTATATATTATTTTCCACATTGCACTTTGCTGGTTGTTAGAGCTAGAGATAAAATTATCATGAGCCAATTTCTTTGCATTTAACAAATATTTATGACAAGACTATTAGTCCGGCGAATTAGAAGCTAAATTGATAAGAATTATGCCCAAGATGTTAAAAGCAATTTTTCTTTTCCATTGTATCAGTAAGGACCTAAGGACCATATTCAGAAGGGGAGCCCACCGGATCAGTCACTTTTAACTTTTGTACAGTCGCGCAAAGTACAGGGTGACCAACTAAGAATGGATGCCGCGTCGGCCGCATCTCAGAAACAACTTAGCGTATAACTTTGGGAAAAAATACTAATATGTAAATCGGCCAAGGGAAATCGCGGGAAATTATTTTCAAGTTCGAAATATGGCTGCTAGAGGGCGCAATTGTTATGGCAAATCAGACAACGGGATTTTTATAATATGCACGTGAAGAGGTACTTTATCACTGAATAATTTGTAATTTTTTTATATAGCGAATTTGGATCTATATCATAAAACAAAATAAGTACTTTACAAAGTAAAACATAAAACAAAATAACTTACTTTTCTTAAAAGAAGGATAACTCTTGTTTGGGTTAACGGACTTAAACAAACTGGGGCTTGTTAAAAAGATATTTTATTTCTTAATAATATGAAGTATAAACTTTGTCATAATATATTTTCCCGTGGTAGCTAGAGGGCGCTGTTTGACATCGTAACATAAAATTTCCAAAAAGTCAGCGCAAATCGTAACTTTATATATTCTTTCTAACGGGGGATATTAAGAGAACAAATAAAGTTAGTCCGCCGATGCTGGCTAGGCCTATAATAGGCTAATTAAAAATTATATTACAAAACTATACTACGACATACTTTACTGAACAAAAATTATAATATCCTTAAATAATACCCTTAATCAATTTGTTTAATACCGTTAACCCAAACCAGAGTTATCCTTATTTTAAGAAAAACAAGTTTAACCTTCCCCCGCCACTTTATTTTATGAGAGAGTAAAATACCCTCATAGATGAGATAGAGCAAAATTAAGCTCATCTTACCCTTAACTTCAAAAGTGACATGCCCGACTACTGCTTTTTGGTTTTTTAAGGGGCGAAAACTACCCCTTCGTGAAAAAAAATTAAGAAATGCAGGTTTTAGTATTTTATGGATTCACATCTTATTTAATTATGTAGAAAGCTTATTTCATGGTTCCGAACGTGATTTTCGGTGTATTCCAAATTATAAACCCTTAAAAACCACCTATATTAATGTATACAGTGTATATAATGTATATATGTCTAAAATTAATAAAACATAAATGAAAATATTGTAAAAATTTGACATTTATGTATGTATATACACGAGACATACACATATAATCAATTAGGAAGTTAAAAAATTATGTGGAATGGAAATATTTTCATAATCCGAAAAAATCCAATTGTTTCTTTTACATTTTAGAACAACCAGGTAATTTCAAGAACTACAAGACCGTATACATTTCAATATGCCCAAACCTATTATATTCAAAAGGTAATGGGTTAAAAGGCTCGGGAGGGGTGGTCCGCGGACTATAATGCAAACATATCTCATTTTTATCCCACAAATAAAAAAATCCAATTTGTTTAGAATTTTGCTTAGAAAAAAAATTACATTTTTGTACTATCATTTTTACGCTTTCTTAGTTTTAGAGTTATTTGGAAAATAAAGTATTTTTTAAGGAATTTGAAAAATACTTTTTCATTTTCATATTTCATTATCATATTTTTGTTACGAAAAATACGCATTCTAATCCGACCAAAGTTTTGGATTATATGAGTAATACTGAAATATAGTAATTTGTAAAGGGATAAAGGTCAATATTCATTCTGGTGGGAATGGCTGGGGTATTAGGGCATATTTCTTTCTCTAATTTGAGCGGCTCACTGTTCTTGCATCGTATCTCTGTTAGTTACGATAATATAATTGCAATAACTCGAAAAATATCGCTATATCGAAAAGATTTTATAAAACATTTTTTATTTTAGTAAGTTTACCTCTGTATCCATTTTCGTGGTTATTTTGAGTGAAAACATGTCCACCCCCGAGAAGGGGTGGCATCCACCCTCAGGATAAAACAAGTAACTGAGCCGATGGGCTCCCATTCTGAATATGGTCCTTAGGTCCCAACTGACACGACAAAAAAGAGAAATCGCTTTTAACCTCTTGTGAATAATTCTTACCGCAATCCGCCGGACTACATAGCAGGATGTTTAAGTGTAAGACATCAGTGTAAGTTTATCAAACTGTAGTTCTTCACATGCACTTCTGTGGCAAATCTTAGATGGCGTTACTAAATTATGTATCATGTAAATGTTAATAAAACATTTACATAGCAGATAAAATAAAGTTGCTAGTAGTGTGTAGCAATAGAAAATAGGTAGAAATACAATGTCATTAAAATTATTTTTCTGTAATGAAGCAACAGATCATTAGACGCAAAAGTATGTTTAAATTGTGCATATTGTGCTAAACTGTCTCGTAATATAATTAAGCGGATTGTTCCTCGCCTTCGAAGAAGACGTTTGTGCACTCCAACAATTATTAAAGTAATTAAAACGCTACAAGATGATGGGACATATCTTTTGAATAGCAACAGCTACTTAAATCAAGGGGCCAAGTTTCTGTTTCCAGGACGACGGCACAAACTGTTTCGTCACCTCTATCAAAATATGTTCATTAGGAGACTAAATTTCTTTAACGGTTTAACAACTTCTGAGATGCGTAGAATTAGAGCCAGTGTGGGATTTTAAGGGCTCTATTGCGGAAGCGTCTTAAATCCCTAAGCATGTATTCGTAGATTTTAATGGGTAATTATGAGCAACTATTAAGTTCGTATCTATGTCATATAGCATGTCTAATAATTCAGTTTCACCTTGCTTTATAGTAAATAATGTTATTGCATGATTCCGCAAGGCTATTATTTAGGTTTATCTCTTATTTAGGCTAGTCGGCACGTCATTTTAAAGGGCTTATGTGGAAATAAATACGAGTAAGCTACAATACATTCAAGTTCGTTATTTAATGTTTTTAATGACCAACTAAATTTGCACGATCTGTCGATCCCAAATTTGGCCGCCATATTGGAGAAGCCCATATAGAAAACACATTTTTAGGTATTTTTATACATACCTCGGTCTGCGTATACTTTAGGGGAAAATTTCACGTAACAGAAAATAAAGCCAATGAAATCCTCTAAAAAAGGAAAAGAAAGGAAAACAATAAAAAACAATCAGATTTATCAGGGATAAATCAAAAATAAATTTAAGAAGATAACAGAATTAAACTTACATACTTAATACGAATAATAATTATTATTTTCATAAATTTAATTAATTTGCTCGAAGTGACCGCCATCTTATTGTAAACAGTTATGTATCCTTCCGGTTACCTCATCTCTAACAGCTCCGGATATTTGGCCAGTAGGTAAAGTTTCAAAGGCTTCTCTTATCCAACTAGGTTTTCCTTGGAATAAAATAGCGTTGAGTACACTTTCTCTTTTATTGCACCTCAGACATAAAAATATGATGGTGACAGATCTGGAGATCTTGGTGGCCAATCCCAGTGTCCTAGACCTCTAATCCATCTGTCTTCAAATAGTTCATATAATTGGCGGTAGTTGTACTTATAATTTCCACAATGAGGTAGAACCTGCCAGCTGATACCAGTAGCTTTTTACTTGATCAAGGGGAAAGAAATCTCTCTAAGAAATCCTCTAAGAAATCCTCTAAGAAATCTGTAACAACGGTTCTCAAAATATGGAGGTATCTTTGTGTAAATTGTACTCGTAAATAAAGTTGTTTGTCTTTAACTAAGCAAAATACGTGAAAATTTCTTTCGCGGATGAGTTGTAGATTTTCTGATGCCCAAAAGTGTCGATTGTCTCTATTAAAAATAACTTCGTTACTAAATTTTGACTCATTTTGCGTAAAAACTATGGATCTTCTTTTGTTCGCGTTAAAATCATTTCACACAATTGGGTTAGTCTTTCAGCATTCCCGGGATGAAGTGCACGTACAAAATTAAATTTAAATGGATGCTGATCATTAGTGTCCAAATCTTTTGGATAGTTTGGCAGTGATCACTGCCAGCTACACTATGCCACTATAAAATTAAGTCATTTTGAATTTATAGCAGGGAAGCTTAGACTTTTAGTATGTCCCCTATAAATTTTATCACTCTAGCTTTATTATTGTAAAATACACATCTTTTTGAATTAGGCAGTGCGTTTTTAATTTTTTTTTTAATATCAAGGAAAAGGAAGAATAGCACTAGAATCACCTGATCAAATTTGGACACGACAGTGGAAGAAAATATTTAATTTTTCCATATATTATTTAGTGGATGCGACACCACATCAGCAGTATACAAACAAGATAAAATAAACTTTCTTAAGCATTTAGGAACTCGGCCAATCCTGCAAACGGCCTCTGCATATTTTAAAGACCCAAATGTAACTCCAGAAAACATAACTAAAGCCGAAATTATTTTTTTTTTCTCGCATTTTATGGGGCTACACTACATGACTACAAACTTTTAGACACCAACCCTTTGCGAAATCTGTAACAAATAGTTTATTCAGCCTCGCATATCTACCTCGAACCAAAGATGCAGCTCCCATGTACTCATTTTGTACATATCTACAAATTCAACAGTGGTGAAATGGAAAACCGACTGACTGATTGGGGTTGGAAACAATCGTCAAATGGACTGATGCGGATTCCTATACTGCAACACGCCCAATAGTTAATAGAAATTTCTTGTAAATGTAAAAAAGGTTGCAATGCATCATGCAGCTGCAGAAAAGCAGGTTTACAGTATTCGGTAGTGTGTGGGTAATGCCAGGGAATAGCTTGTTCAAACTCCGGAATCAATATTAAGGAACTAGGCGACGCCGAAGAGGAAGATAATTTTCGAAGAGGCGAACAAGGCGAGCCAGGCGAACAATCCAACGAGGAGTTCCTTGATGAATCAATAGACCGACCTCCTACGTAAAAAAAGGTGTAAAATGGTATAAATGATATGTCATATTTTTAACTCATGTACCAAACCAATGAATCGACCCTTTTTTGTAGTAAATTTTATGTGAATTTCTTTTGCTTTGTCGATAATTTGCGCTAAAGTGTGTCCATACCAATATGGTATGGACTCACGTATGGATTTAGTAGCTCACTAATGCCATCAAAATAGAGAGGCTAATTTAATGCAACTTGCAAAATTTCCACCTAAAAACCCTTGATATCAAAGTGTTGGTAACATATAGGTACCTACTGTGAATCAATAGGTATAATAGGATTTATATATTGTCATTAATTATATACCGTAAGCTTTATTACCATTATTAAATCAGGTGATAATGACTAGGAATTGTTTTCTTTGTTTTATTAATTTTAATGACATGATAGGTGCTCTATTTAACATTAAATTTTTCATGGGTTACACATTTAATATTAGTCGACACATAAACTTGTGGAATTTCTCTATAAATACGAAATGAAATAATCAGGGAAATGCAATTTTTTTCCTAATATTCGAGTAAACATGCGATTCGAATCTTGAAGTTGGTTTTTCGCCTGCATAGAACGGAAAAGTAACGCAAAAAAAATGGTAAAAAATAACATAATATAATACTAATAATAATAAAGCCACCTGTGAACCGAGGCTGTCAAAACGATACCCCTTTTACAAACATGTGCAGATGGTATTCCGCATCGGCCGTATTTGATAATCCTTACGCTATACAAACTAATGGTGAAGAATGGTGTAAACCAGGGACTTAATCAGGTCGCGGGCCGTAGGCAAGAAATAAATTGGTAGTAGTAAATAAAAAAGCCACAGAAATTCACATATTTTTTTATTTATAAATTATAATAGTATAATAAAACATATAAAAAGCACATAAGAATAAAAGAATAAATAATAAAAGCAAAAAAGATAGAAAAATCAAATGAAAATTAATGAGATACTTGAGTTTGAAGCTGAGAAACAAGATGATCAATATGGAGGTCAATATCAGTAGTACCTACATAGGCGCAAAGTGTTTTCTAAATTAACATCTGTAAGCCGAGTATGATGCTTATTTTTTTAAATTTTCATGATTGAAAAAAGCTGCTTACATTTATACGTGCTTCCGATTGTGCAAATTATTTTTCGTGCGAAAACTCTAAGGTGGATACCTTTCTTCGGAAAGCTATGTTCTGTAAAAATCGCTTAGTTCCACATCATCAAATTTAGACTTCAAATATGAGTCTTCTTGAAGCTGGATCAACTCCATTTGTAGGTGAAGCGGAGCATCTTCCACATTACACTTACAAGGATTTGCAAAAATATTGAAAGTGTTATCCATATTCTTAAAATCGGAAAATCGATCAGTGAATTGCTCTTACAGTAGTTCCAGTTCATCAGAATACCAACCGTATTCAATGTTTTCGTGACTGGATAATGTTAAAAAATGAAAATAATTTATACTTCCCATTTGCGTTTCCCACAACGAATTTTGCTTCGAAAAGCTTTAAGATGACTGAACAGCTGAATTACCAATTGCCCTTGTTTTTGAAGCGTGAAGTTCAGGTCGTTCACAAAGCCAGGTTAAATCACAAATTTGCGGCAATGTTTTCTCTTTCATTTCCATAAATTCAGCTACTTCTTTTCTAAGGTCATAAATCCCTTTTAGCATTTTACCTTTGTTTAGCCACCTTACCTCACAATAATATGTCACATCATCGTGTTCTGTAGAGAGTTCTCCAAAAATGCTTTAAACTGGCGGTCGTTAAGACCGCGGGATATAATGAAATTAATGGTATTTACTAACACATTCATAATATTCTTCAGTCGAATGGACTTTTCAGAGTACGCAAGTTTTGTTGGTGAATAATGCAATGCAGAATTATTGAATCACATTCTTGCACATTCATAGCGGTTGTTCCTTTCTTCAGAATTCCGGTAAAACCTTTTCGTGAACCGATCATTGAAGGCGCACTAGCATCTTTTGTGCACACTCCAACTAATTTACACCATTGTAAACTATATTGCTCAAAAGTACTTTGCACCTCTGTAAAATATAATAAATTTTATTTCCTACATATATTGTTTGTGCAACCCCTCCCTGACTGCTAATGGTCTTATAGTTATTCATATATATTTCCGACAACATATTTTTTATAGGATGTCTTGCTGGTGATAAATGATAGAAATAATGAAAAAAATAACCAGAAATTTTTCAGCGTGCCTTGAATAGACTATCACTTTGGCAGTAAATGTATCTTGTCAGTTTTATTTGAGGTGATTTTTAGGAGATCAGACAATAAAATATCATTATGTATAGCGAAAGCATATTTTTTATTCCGAGGTTAATAATATAACAATTCGTGATGTCAAATAAGATAAATTATGGGAAAAGCATTTATACCCATATCACATTTTATTAAAAGTATCTATGTGACATTGTAACAGCATCGATCGGAAGAAGATAGCATTTTGTAGAACACGAACGTTATAGAAAGTAACTATTAAAATTAAATACGTACTAATTGTTATGATATAATTTACATATGCTCTTATGAAGCTAGATGTTCAGTTCAGAGTTGATTATTCAAAATTCTTTTAACTATATACTTTTTCGAAAAATTCGCCGCAATTTTTTTTGGCAACAGCGAAGTATATCACAATAACAAACATATAATAGAAAAAAATGTGTGGTAATATGTGGAAAAAATGCCAGGATATGAATCCGGGACCCATCGACTATGAATCGTGAACCCTTCTACTGTGCTATGGGGATGATGACATATTATTAACTGAATTACATAAGGGTATCAAAAATGCTGATAAATAATGGAGGTACTAATAATGTAATTTAGTCAATAAATATTATTGACTAAATGACAAAATTTGCAAGCCATCTCGAATATTGATTTTTACAAAAAAATCGTTTCGACCCCAAAATTCCCGAGATTCCGATTTTGAGTTGCTTCTTACGGTAAATGGAGACTCTGATTTTGAGTTGTTTCTCACCAAGACTGGTCAACATGACCGCCATCTTGATTATTGATTTTGACAGAAAATCGTGATCAGATACCATAAAATTTTCGTGACACAAATTTTGAGCCCAATCGGACCATAAATACAAAAAATGTCGGCTAAACGTTGAACATTAATTTTGACAAAAAAATACTTGATGAATTCTCGAAAAATTCCCCAGTACTTTTGTGTCAACTTTACTGCAGAAACCTGTGTCGGAATATTATGTAACGCCTCAAAATGTATTTTAAAAAATAATAAATTAAGAGAATATTTTAAAATAGCAATAAACATATAATATAAGAAACAAGTGGGGCATTGGGACTGATTGTTTAATTCTGAACGAATGATTTAAGGTTATCAAACACGCCGGCAAATAGCTTTAAATGGCCGTACGGCAGCAATTTATTACTCGATTTTTATGGCATTTTGGTATGCTATGCTGCATGGCCCTTGGTCATCTTAATGTACTAGGGTATGTCATTATTGATATTTATTATATTCTTTTTATACTTATATACATTATTATATTTATTTATATTCTAAAGAAATGGATATAAATTAGGAATTACTACATTTTTGTTTCTTGCCGGATATACAACAGGTTTCCGGGATATAGAATATTATCTCACTTCTTTGCAATGATACAAAGTATATAAATGAAATAGAAGCATAATAAAATATAAAATGTAATGAGACCAAAACCAGTACATTTCGGAAAACAGATGTAAAATAAAGTAATAAAATTTACTTTAATACTAATTTAAAAAAATAATGTTATATATTTTTTCTTTCTTCGATTTACAAAACTAAGATACACAACACGAAACCGCATTAAAAAATACTAAAATATATCAACAGGCTATAAAAAATGTAGAAAAAGCAAAACATACCGCAATTGCAATTTATGGTGTCGTTTCGTTGCGCACGTAAAGGTACGCCTACATCTTGGTAAAACAAATAGTGATAATAGACCAGGAGGTAGTGACAGATTTTCAGACGTGATTTTACCCAGTATGCCTTTTAGAGGATATTATCATATGCATATTCTGATGATAATGAATGATAAATTTAAGCATCATCCCGGGTTAGTTAACATTTTTGTTTGGAAATTAAGCATTTCCATACATTTTTACTCAGGCTGCCATGTGTTCCAAAACAAAGTTCAAGTAAAATACTATAGTTGTAAAGTCATAGGCATACCGTTTGCTTGAGTTTAAAAAATTATTTATCCTTGGTTCTAAACAGGCTGCCATTAAGAAGTATACAGGATGTGCTAAGACAATATATGAAGATAATATGTGATGATAATGTATGAAGATAAAATATGAAGGAGATAATATCTGAAGAAGATAACGTAATATGAAGAACCCGGGATCATCATTTATTATCATCAGAATATACGTATCATAATCTAACGATCAAACGAACTTACCTAAGTGAAGTTCGATCGTGATTATATGATGCGTCCAGCGTGAAGATATCACTTATAATCCATAGTACGTCCCTGATGTACTCGCACACAATATTTAAAGTAACTCTCTCTCACTCTCTCTCACACACTCTCTCTCACACATATCTGAAGCGCGTCCCCTGCTGCCCGCTTGCCCTCATTATTTTAAAGTAACTTTAATCGTAACTAATTGGTGGTTAACTAGTTTATTCTTTTCCACTCTAAGGGATGGTGGGAGGGATATCTTCGGGCTGGACGAATCATATAATTACGATCGAACTTCACTCAGGTAAGTTCGTTTGACCGTTACAATATATTCGCGTCCAACCCTCAATATCACTTATAATCCGTAGTTGTTTAAAGATGAGTTACGATTAACGTAATGTATCTGCTGCCATAAGACACGACTAAAAGTTTTTATATAACAATCAAAGTTTATTATTAATCTATGAAAAAGTAATCAATGTAATTCTTATTTCCATTTTAATAAAAATGTAAATATAACCCTAAACGTCCAACTAGTAACTGGTGGTTCTAATTAGCACTAATATATATGTTATTCAATCCTAATGTCTATTTGACCCTGAGTTGATGTGACTATTGTCCGAGCAAAGTCCGCTATGGATTGTAAGGGTCTGTTATAAAATTTAGCAAATGTGAGTGACTTTTCTGATCATCCTGCCGTTCGTTGAATAAGAGCTAGGTCTAACCCCTTCCTTCTAGCTAAGGAAGAAGACGCATGCCTGGCCGAGTGCGGCTTAAATATAATACCTCCTTAACCCAACGATTCAATGTTTGTTTTGACACAACCCTGTGCGGTTTCCTATGAGCTATAAATAATGCACCATTTGGTTCCTTGCGAAGAGTGCTTGTGTGTAGGATTTTCGATGAAAATAGTAGCTGATATTTACCAACTGCAGATGTTTTAATTCTATCCGGTATATAAATTTGGAATCCTTCTGAATTTTCTACAATATTTTCCATCTTTATTAACGATAATGTTTTATGCGTTGCCCCGTAATAAGAGCAAGCAATGTACTTAACTTTAAGGACATTTGTTTGAAAACGGAAGAGTCTAAATTTTAATCCCGGAAGGCGCATTAACAGACTTCAATTTGGACTACGTTCCTCGGCTTCGGAAAAGTCCACTACACGGAAAAATGCTGTGTCTTCACTCAAAGAAACAGGCATAATCCCCTTTGATCCTTCGTTTATTCCCGATTATGCCTACCTAACAGAAGAAGAACCACAGACATAATCGCGTCATTCTCCGCATAATATATCTACTACAAAAAAAGCCTCAAGTGACATCACGACGAGGAGTAGCTCAATTTCACCACAGCCGGGTTGTTCAAATTGGACTGAAGAAGAGCCTACCCCTAATAAGATGCTGGATTAAATATCTCCAGTGCCAGTTACATGTGCTGTAGAAACCATAAGAAAACGTAGCAAACAACTTGCGTCTGTTTTAACAAGCAACGATAATCAAAGAAAAAAAACAAAAATTATAGGAAAAAGGAAAAAAAGCCAAAAATTCGAAATGTGGTGAAATTAAAACAAAAACTGTAAAAAAAAATGAAAAGAAAAAGAAAAAATGCGTTTCCGAATCCTCAGATGGAGATGATGCACCTGCAATTGTTTATGACGATTCTTCAAGTTGTGAAGATAAATCAAACATTTGTGTAGGATGTAGAGAAGCATACAGTCAAAATAAAAAGAAAGATGACTGGATAAAGTGCTTGAAGTGCAACCGGTGGTTTCACGAAGGCTGCACCAAGTTTTCCGATTTTTGTGATTTGTATGGGGAAAAGTCAGCGAAGAAAACCTAAAATGAATTTAGGTAATGTATGATGGTTTTATTTGCGGATATGGTTTTGTTTTGAGAGATATTTAATTAGTTCTTTTTTGCTCCTGGTTTGTTAACATTAATATAGTTAATTAAAATACTACAAAATAGAGTGGAGTCTTTATAGTATGAGTTCATGTTGTAAAAATAAATACGCCATCTCACCCAATACACTACGTCATATCTAATATACACATAAGGTGAGATAACGCAACTACGAGAAAAGGTAAACATTTTTTTTCCAAAATTTTCATTTTTACATCCTATTGGTCCTGAGTAATGGGTCGTTATTTAATACATTGTCTGTTAACGACCTGAATCTGTTTCTTTTATTTTTATTATTATACCTGTTTTGTGGTGATTTTAAAAAATGTGCGTCGCTACTCCTTGATTTACCCTATAACTAAATATATTTTAAGAAATGGTAAGTAAACAGTATCTAGTACATATATTTCACATGTTATATTCCAGCAGAATACAATTTGGCCAAATGTGACGCAATAGAAACAGTAACAACAATATATTGTTGTGATGTATAATGTAAATAGTCAACAACTGTCGTCATTGTCCGAGTAGAAATCAATCTTCCTGTCGCCACTAGACTCATTCAAGTATATAATTAGCCGGTTCACTTCACTTTAGATGTCTATATTTAACTGCAAATAATCGTCTAGTATTTCGATTCACAGTTATTTTATGAAATATTTTTTCCACTAAACATTTCACATCATCTATTTTAAACGTATTTTTTTTGGTTAGGTTGTTTTTAACTGAAGCCCAAATGAACTCAATTGGGTTTATCCCTGCATGTACAATAATTAATCTTCATCTTTAGATTTTATCTTAATCTTTAGATATATTGGCAAGTAATCCTGTTGTAGAATCATCAGTCCAGTTATTAGACGATGTGTGTCCACTATGTAATATGTAAGTAAGTTTCATCCAAAAATAATATTGGTCTGTTCGGACTACGGTATTTTATTTTTTTTTGAAATATTTAATTCGCGTGGCTCTGATTTCCATTTTTAATAATAACTCTTCCGTTATTTTGTGGTCCCTCCACCTGAAACCCATTTTATTTACGATCATTCTTAATGAAGTTTCCGATGGATTGAGACCTAAATTCTTCCCTCAATATTTCCGAAGACTTTTTGCTTTTTTTAAATAATTATATAGGTACATTGAAAACTATCTCACGTACCTTTATAGGACTTTTAATTATAGGTTTGCCGAACTAAGATCAGACACAATTTATCTTCCAATTTCAATATCGACAAGGTGCATAGTGAAAGTTGATTATTCGCGCAGCGTCATCATAATTATCTTGTACATTTTTTGGTATAATACCTTACTAATTAAAGTATAACAAAAATGAAAAATTTTTGGCATTCACTCAAATAAAGAGTTGATAATATTTATACTTTTGTAATTACTGAAATGATCCCATAACTAGTTTCCACAGGATATAATTAATAAAAATGCGACGCCAGAAAATATATTCAAATATTATATCCAAAATATTATATATAATTATAGTATAATTATAAGTCCTGTACAATATATCATGAGGACATCATTAAAATTGTGGTTACATATATGTTTGATGTAATTAATCTCTTCAATCATGACTGGATAATAATCATTAGTCAATTATTAAATAAGTAATAAGGAAAAGTATTATCACGGCTTCGAGTCTCATCGACCTTATGTAATTCTGATTTAATTGAATTCGTTCAATATACATGCTTGAAGAAAAATAATACATCATAAGACCTTTAACTTTCGAAATTAATTTAAAATTCAATCTACGCTGTTGATTCAACATTAAATTATTTTATTAACTTAAATTAACGTAAGAACGAAATAAACAGAATTACGAATTAAGTAAAAATACTTACTGCAAGGTAATTCCTCGTTGTGCAGGAAAAAACAATTCATTATCCCAGGTGTTCTCATCGCCGACCTCAAAGTTAACACTAAAACATTCGCTACTTGACTTCTGAAACAGAAAGGCAATTTTTAGTTCCACAGCACTTTTATGAATTAGCTGAGATTAATATTGTTTAATAATTTATAATGATGATATAATAATGATGATTATTTTTATTTCTTCAATAATGATGGTGACTACCATGATGGTTTTAATAATAATAAAATAATAATTGTGTTTCCCATGTTAATACTACGAGTACTTATAAGAATAAGGGCGTTACATGTTAAATAATTTAACATTAATGTTAATATTTAATGAGAAAGAGTTCATGAAATATCATATAGGGAACCAATTACCATCTGGCGATACTGATGTGGACAGTTAGGCAGACAGAGCAAATAGCTTGCGGGTCCACAAGATGTTGTCACGGAAACTGTGGTTGCAGAAAATTAGGAATTAGCTGCTACAGGTTATGCAAAGATTGTATGTACTTAAATTATTGTGAAAACTCTGAAATTCCAACGAAAATAAAGAACTTAAATCCGCAAGAAAATTCAACAGACTATAGTATAAGCGCAAGCAAACACGTGCCTATTACTAACGAACAGAGTATAGCGGAACGCCAACCAGCTACGCACAGGATTGGTCAAAACGTAATATCGTTAATCGTTATAACTAAATAATTAATGGCAACAAAAATCTGTTTCAAGTTAAATTACAATAGACAAGTCATACAATAATTATAAAGCATCAATCACTAATAAACTATGTCTAAATTGAGGGATGCAAAAGCATGAGTGTAAATAGTGGGTTCGAAAGTTTTAGATATGAACCAAACATGAAATATCCCATCACAGAGAAAGTGAGGTTAGTTGCACGGCAGATATTGAATTCAACTGTATGATAGTATTTAGAATTCAAAATTATATAATAGCATAATCAAAGTGTAATAGTTTTAAGTGAAATTAAATAAATTAAATATAATGAAGCAATCTGATTGGCAAGATCAAAAAAACAAAACAAGGAAATAAGTAGGTAACCAGGAAGATGCATTTGTTTCTTATTACTGTATATCCGTAGAAATTACAAACATTATAGAGAGTCTAGCTATGACGTTCTTAGAACTAACAGCCATGCTCCTGAATTTCATGAATATTTATTATAAAATAATCCTAATTGGACCCCCTCTAAGACTTTAGAGTGCTCATGACTAAAGTGATCCTTCAATAAAAATAAAAATTAGTGTTCATACAACTAGCGCCCATAAAATAGAGAAGGATTCAATAGGGAAGAAAATAGAGTAAGTATTCTATAATCATATTAAATATTTGTCAATCATGTAATTTGAATATAAAATATTTTATTACAAAAGCCGAAAACATAAATTCATTATATCACAATTAAAATTTTTTTTTTCTTTATGATTTGCCATTTTAATAGGAAATTTCTCTACAAAAAAATCATATTATGTGTATATATTAAAAATGCATTGTTTTTTGAGTTACAGTGCAAAAGCTTAAAGTGGACAAATTTACTTCATTTTCAAATATCCAAGTCTAATTTTAATCGCACTTTGTGGGTTTATAATTTTTAAGGTACAATTGAACATGTGAAACAATAATGAATTATTCCTTGTACCCCTACTCTATTCGACAGTCATTATACAACACTACATCGTATTGAGTTCCATAATACGGATAGGTAGCAAACTTGAGAGTTTACTTAAACTTGATAGCTTACTTAAAGTAGAGAATTTATATATATATATAACTACCTGACATTTTTTGCCTGAGATTGTTCATCTGCAGAACTACAAGGTTGTCCATAAAATATTGACTATTTTACCATGGCTATAACTTTTTATCGATTAAGCGAATTTTAGAAAATTTGTCCAAGTCCAAGTTTTCTGGAAGTATTCCCAAATTGTACAGTGCGTTATCACTACTTAAGAAAGTGGTGGGATTAACTAATATTTATTTGAGGTGGCGGGGATTATCCTACAATAATGTACAGTAAAAAAATGTAATTTACTGCAATTTTAATGGTTAACCTATAAATTGTTATTTAGATATTCGAACACTTAACCAACTTTACTTAAACAATTACAAAGGATTTTAAAAAGTACTTAAGACGAGTTATTCTCAAATCAAAGCAATTTTCTAATCAGGTAGCCAGGGAAATGTACAAATTTATTAACCAGGATAAGTAGTTAGTGACATTTATGTAGGTATCCTAAAAACATTATTATTATTATTATTATTATAAATAAAAATAATAATTTATGGTATAAACCCTTTTATACTAAAAATGAAAACTATAGCCAATCGACAAGAACATTCATAAATTTACAAATCAGGTGCAATTTGTTGGCCGTTCATTTATATATTATTATAGGTCTCGAGGTATTATATTCTTGTGGGAAATCATTCGAACGGTTTATTATTCTTTCACGTAATATTTGTATAGTTTCAACTTTATTGGTCTACCTATTGGGTGGCCATTCTTCCGGTGATATAAAATCGGGACAATGTTTTCGCAAATACGCTAATGTTTAACGTCTATAATATAACTATAATATAACGGCTAATGTCTGTATTTGTGGTACAATTGGGGAAAGTACGATATTGCAATACATTTTTAAATGCATCCGGTTTTCAATAACAATTACATCTGCGTTACCTATTACCTACTTATATACCAATAGACACCATGATCCTCTGAGCAAAATGATCTTGTCGAGGTAGAAGCCTGGCCTGTATGATATTTTTTACTAACAGTGTCTAAAACTATCATTTTGTTTATTTTTTTGGAGTCTCGAAGTAAATAATTTTTCATAATTTTTTAAACCTTATTTTGTTTACATCATCGTTAGTCTCAAATCGTTTACGATATCTTCTGCTTCGTATTAGTCGTAAATTAGTGGTCCTTTCTATTAAATTCGGTACATAAATTAGTTTAAAATATTCATATCAAAATTGCAAAGAAGCTTTTCTAATGATTCGAATCATGTTAATATCTTCTTGATCTGCTCATTATAATAATGCTAATATTACTATTACTGTCACTTCAAATAACATTATGACAGAATTTCTTTCCATTGCCGGTTTGGAAATCTTCGACAAATAGCTGTTGCGTCTAAATCTTTTTACGAATAATATTTTAAGGACTGTCTTGTCCCCTATTGTAATATTTTTGCACGTGTAATTGTTAGAACTGTCAGTTAAACAATGAAAGCAACACGGCTACAAATGTTTTCGTCTTTATGGCTACCTGACTAAATTATGACTTTGATTTAAGAATCACATGTTTTAAGCAGCAGCTTTCAAAATCCTTTGTACTGTTTATATTAAGTAAGTTACCGAAAATCTAATCTAAATAACACAATGAATCAACTTGTAGTAGGCTATAATATATATAGGTATACTACCCCAAATACAGGTAAGTTTTGTCCATATTTTTTTTAGGTACTGATATAAACACCCTATAAAATTTGGGAATACTCTCAGTGATGTTTGGACTTTCGGTAACGTTATAACCATTTTTTTTTAAAATTCGGTTAATAGAAAAGAAGTTACAGTCCTGCTCAAGAGTAATTTTTAAGGCTCACCCTGTACATATTTCGTTTTAAAATATTCATAAAAACCCGTCCAGAAGAATCTCTCAAATCACTGCAGGTGTGCTTGTTTATTTTAAATATAATATAGTTTACAGCCCTGTATTTAAAATGCACATTGTTCTATTTGGTTCCCATATCTATATTCCGTACACGACTAGTTTCTAACCGACTAACAGATGTATTTAAGTGTCTTTTCGTGTTTCATATTTCTTTCAGGATATCAATTTTTATTTGTGAACACTATAAATTACCATTTCAACGAGAAATTGACAGGTTGGAAACCCAGAATCGCAAGATATAGGTTGAATTTGCAAGAGAAATAAAACTAAAACGTACTATAAATAACTACTGATTTGTTTCCTTTTTGGTAAGTTTTCACTTCCTAACCCAAAACTTTGGAACGCCCATCTATCTTTAACGGCTAACATTTCTTAAGATTGAAAATAACTCACACATCATCGATTTTAACCGAAATCAGCACTATATATCTCTGCGATTGGAGAAGTGGTGGTTCGGAATTTACGGCTGTTACCAGAAAATCAGAGGACTATTTTGAAGAGGTAAGAGATCTATGCGTGCAAATTGAAAATAATCCAATGTGACTTGGAAGTGAACCAAAACCCGCGGTTTACTACGTATGATTAAACAAACAATTTATTTTAAAATGATTTCTGTTTCCACACAAATAAAAATAATAATATTATTTGGGGTTATTTAGGATTAGGTATTTGTGTATTTACAGCTACCAAATAGTACGCATAATTTGAATTACACCAAAAATATTACTATCACGTTTTATAAAAGAACATATATTATTTTGAGATGAACAAAAGAACCGATCGGGTCTATTATGTACTACATTATTGAACAAAGGCACCAGGAAAGGGCACTTTGCTTCTCAAAGCCGTATAAAATAAAAATAAACAGTGTAGCCTTTCCTTGTGGAAACTTATTAAGGCAAATTGTGACTGTATATAGAGGCAATGGTAGCATGTACTAAATAAAACAACTGTGTTTTATTTAGTACATGTTACCATTGGCTTCTATATACCTACCATCTTATTTGAATTACAAATTGAAACTTAATCAAATTAAAACATTCAAAATGTATATAAGGAAACTGTAATGTGATATATTTGCACAGGATTGCGTTTTGCGAAACGCCAAATTTAGACAATTGACTATATAATTATGAATAAGGATTACTTGTTTAAGGTAATTTATTGTTTCATATATGTTCATATGGTCAATTGTATCTTAACATGATAAATCCACAAAAAGTGCTATTAAATTTAGGCTGGGATTTTTGAGGACAGAATAAATGTTTCCACTTTTAAGTCTCTTAATTGTAACTCAAAAACTATTAATTTTTAGTATAATATACACAAATACGATTTCTTGTAGAGAATCAAAATTCATATTGAAAAGGTAAATTATTAAGTAATTTTTTTTTAAAAAAAATGAAAAAAGAAAATTTGTTTAGTTCTTTCTTACATTTGTATGTGTGTATAAGTTATTAATGCGTACATTTAGGTATAGGTACAGGTTTACAAAAAAAACCGACGTAATTTCCGTCAAAATGGCGACAGAAAAAAAAATAAAACTTTGATAAAAATTGGCTGATAGAGTCCTCCAAAGTTACGTACCTTTTTACGATGTTACCACTTTTCACCTTTATACGATTATTTACGGTTTATCAATGATAATAATAAAGCTATTTGTTTAAAATTTTTATATTCATATGATCTTATATATAAAAAATAATTTTCAAATCATTTATATTTGTTTTAGCGATTCTATCAGAAAATTGCATGTTAGTTAGGTGCTTATTTATTATCCGTTTGTATGGTCTATTTATTAAGAAACATTATGTAATTAACAAGTTCCTAAAGTAATAGCTACTTAAGTAACCAGTTGAGAAAAGTACCAATTCTTGTAACGAGCAGATTTCTACGGAACGAGCACTAGCGAGTTCCGCAAAAGGATGCGAGTTACACAAAATAGTGTTTCCCAACGTGTTTTATACAAGACAACGTGTTTTTCTTTCTAATTTCATTAATTTTAGGTATATTTTATAAGAAGAAAACTCAATTTTATACGTTTGAAAACAATCCACTAGGTTGTAACGGTGTGACAGCTTGCCAGTTTTATAATAATTATCTAAATAACCTACTATGAAATTAACTTTAAAAAACTCTAAAAATTTAACTTTAAAGTGTTTGTTCAAAGTTTTCATATTTAGATGATCTTATATGAAAAAGAATGATGCGATTTATTTATTGACGTGTATACATATTATAAAATATTGGATATCAAAATTTTAATATTGTATTAAATTATAGCTGTTCTATAGATTTTCTTTTTAATTAGAAATCTATTATAATTATCCCGTGATGTTTTCGAACTGGAGCAAATAATTCATACTTCTCTGCGCAATTTTCGTGACGACCTATTGTGTACCCGCAAGCTATTTGCTCCAGTAAAGTCTGCGGTGCAGTAGGTTTGGATGTATTAATCAGTGGTTGGCATTAATCAATTATATATTTTTTCCAACCCCACTCAAAAGGATTTAAAGTGTTTCCTTTCCATATCAAAAAAATAATTTCTTTACATTCTTCTTTACATTCTTTCAAAAATAAACCTTTGTCATACAAAGATCTAAATATCAAAACTGAACAAATAATTTTACTTTAGGAACTTATGAATTAGATAATGTGAATTAATAAATAATACATATGATACAAACAACAAATAAACAAGTAATAGAATAACTGTTTAGTTTACGGGAAACATCCGCTCAGAGAGTAGATTATGATGAGTAGATGTTTACTTTAAACAAACAGTTGTTTGGCCCACTAGGGCTAGTCTCTAGGGCTAGCGGTATTGGTGCCCGCATTGCGGGACGCTGTATAAAAGTACGTATAACTTTGAACGAATGTATCTCGGCCAATTTATATCAAAAATACTTTTGTCAGTCACCATTTTTACTTATTATACGCTTTCTTTGGCCAACGAACCAATGCCTATACCTAAATCCACTGAAAAATAAGATACAAAAAAATTAAAAAAATATTTTAGTAAATTGTTTTAAGTTTATTTTATATATATATATATATATATATATATATATATATATATATATATATATATATATATATATATATATATAAATATATAATATATATATATATATATATATATATATATATATATATATATATATATAAATATATATTATATATATATATATATATATATATATATATATATATATATATATATATATATATATAAATATATATTATATATATATATATATATATATATATATATATATATATATATATATATATATATATATATATATATATATATATATATATATATATATATATATATATATATATATATATATAATATATATATATATATATATATATATATATATATATATATATATATATATATATATATATATATATATATATATATATATATATATATATATATATATATATATATATATATATATATATATATATATATATATATATATATATATATATATATATATATATATATATATATATATATATATATATATATATATATATATATATATATATATATATATATAAATATATATTAGCTTTGAAATTCTTTGCTATTCATATTTATTTTGTGAAAAGTAATCTTGGGTTTGTAGCATTTCATTACATAGAAATAAGCAAATAGACGAATAAGAAAGAAAACACACTTACCAGTGTTATATCTGGACACACATACGGAAATGTGTATTTCCGTATGTGTGTCTAGATACATACTTACCATGACTGGTAAGTGTGTTTTCTTTCTTATTCGTCTATTTGCTTATTTCTATGTAATGAAATGCTACAAACCCAAGATTACTTTTCACAATATATAAATATATATATATATATATATATATATATATATATATATATATATATATATATATATATATATATATATATATATATATATATATATATATATATATATAAATATATATATATAAATATCTATATATATATATATATATATATATATATATATATATATATATATATATATATATATATATATATATATATATATATATATATATATATATATATATATATATATATATATATATATATATATATATATATATATATATAAATATATATATATATATATATATATATATATATATATATATATATATATATATATATATATATATATACAGGGATATATATATATATATATACTTCCACTATTCTGCATAATAGAACTATTTTTTCGTACGCCACTGACATTATCTGATACATATTTCTAAAATAACGGCCCCTTAGTAACAATTTTGATCTCTTGTAATTTTGCTCTAACTATGACAGTTTTCGAGATATTGGCCGTTGTTTCTCTGACAGTGTAATGTCGTTATTATATTTTTTTTTTTCGAATTTTCTTTATGACTTATAAACGAACGATTAGATTTTTTCATGTTTGGGGGATAATGCCTATTAATTAAGGCGCATAAAACAAGCGGTAAGAATGTTCAAAAACTTGCACAGTGGCGTGGTGGAAGGGGTGTTCCACCCCTTTCGTAAACAGAATTTCTACGCCAAAGACTATTTAAAAAAAACTGTTATTTTCATTATCTACATACAGTTTAACAAAAATAATGTCCCTTCTTCTGTTTCGAAATTCCTGTGCGTTTCCTAGTTATTTTGATTTTTAGTGTTTGATGTGGTACTAAATTAAGTAATTTATTTATTAGCAATAATAATTATCGGCTAAATATTTAATTCTTTCAACGAAACCTACCTAAATATGGTTTGTTAAGGATTCTAAAAAGCCGAAATCTCTTTATCCCTTTCCAAGTAATTACAATTACAAAAAAAACATTAGATGAACATTGATGTTAATGTTTATGGAGATATAAACATTTTTGAATTTATAGCAATATTTAATTAACAATAATAATTGTGGAATAAATAACAATTGTTAGCAATAATGATTTATAAATAACAATTACAAGAATTAATAACAATAACACTAGTACCTACATACATAAAATTAGATACTTTGTTCAAAATGTAAACCGTTCTTCTCAATACACATTTCACTGCGACGTATCATAGAACGTCTTAAGTTAACTAAATGATGCACCCTTATTTCATTGCAAGCATCTCTAATGCGATTTTGAAGTTCCTCAAGTGTATTAACCGGAGTGGTATACACTATTTCCTTAATGAATCCCCACACAAAAAAGTCAAGTGGTGTTAAATCGGGGGATCTGGGAGGCCACGCCACTGGACCTCCACGACGTATCCACCTCCCTGGATAGTTATTGTTTAGCCAATTTCTTACATTTCTGCCATAATGGGCCGGGCACCCATCAAGTTGAATCCAAGACTGTCTTCTTAAATTCAAAGGAATGACTTCCCATATATTACCATGGTGTTCTTCTAAAAATTGTAGGAAATTTTCTGAATTTACACGTTGTGGCAAGAAATAAGGTCCAAACACGTGGTTGCCGTAAATTCCAATCCAGACATTTGTACTAAATTCATGTTGAAAACTTCGTGGTCGAATGGCATGTGGGTTTTCATGTGCCCATACATGCAGATTGTGAAAATTTACTATACCACGACGAGTAAAACAAGATTCATCAGTCCACAGTATATTGGATAAGAAATCCCTATTATTTTGAATGGAGTTAAGAACCCACCTACAATAAGTAAATCTTCGTTCAGCGTCACCTGGACATAAACCTTGAACAGGTTGAAAATGATATGGGCGTCTGTGATCCCGTAAATTTTACTTTGGGAAATACCAAGAGCAATAGCAGCACGTCGAGTACTTGTCGTTGGGTTCCTATTAAATTCCCGCAATATACGGTCTCTATCTCGTCCACGGTTGTTCTGTCGGCCCCCGGGTACATTTTTCAAACCCTGGTTAACAAATCGACGGTGGATACTCACA